>VDFB02284800.1:0-20779 GCA_007258455.2 Sequoia sempervirens
AGGATTGCTTTGCCTTGATTACATAATAGCATTTTGGTAAAATGAAGAGATTATTGAATACAATTTTTAAATATGAATGAAGCAATTGATAGAATGATAAACTTCCTACTTAAAAGTAGGAAGTCAAAAATTGATGTCTTCTCTTTTTATAGAGTCCAAAAATTAAAATCAATTAATGGCTTGAATTACTAATAAAAGAATCAAATAAAAAAAAATATTCCCACTACCATTCTATTAATGATTAATTTGGTAGACATGAGAGATTACAAACCAATCTATGAGTGATTTTTCTTGTAACCCTTAGTTCTAAGGGACAACAAAACACTTAGATATGGGGATCAAGTTGATCCAAGCAAAGAGACAAACCTATGGTTCAATTGAGGACAACAAAAGATCAATTCAACAAGATTGGACCATGTATTCTACACATTGAACTCTAAAAGACTAGGGAAGGTGATCTTAATAAAGATCTCAATGAATGATATGGATCTTTGAGGGAGACTACTACAAAGATAAAACGGGATCCTACTAACACAGTGCATATGACTATTCATTGTCCCTGGCCCATATTGTGTTGATTTAGGCTCAAAGACCTAGCATAGACCAACCACAAAAATTCCTAGAAAATATAATTAGTAAAAGAGAAGGATGATATATTGAACACATATCAAACGCGTAACACCATTTGAGCCATAGCTTGCAACTGCACATGTACATATAGAATATGCCAAAATTATATTTGAGTTCCTTCCTTATTTCTAGATATTTGCAAAATAAAGTTTATTCTACTGAAATTGAGCACCCTACCTACACCTAGCAATCCCTACCCAAATCTACGAGAGAAAAATAACTACCCAACACATAGACCCAACACTCTTGCAATCCTATGAAAAATTTACCATATCCACAACTTCCAACGTCCCTTTCTAAAGATTATAACAAACACACTTGTAATTGAAATCATTTTATTATTTTCATTAAATCACAAAACATTAAAACCTTCCAACATATATGTAAACATTTAATTCTAAAATAGAGATCTACATTCTCAAAATCAAGTCCCTGCCATATGCTAAGCTATTTGCATGATAGGTTACTTTGCATGTGCTTGTTGTCTAGATTTCTTGAGGGATATGTGTTGCATGCTTTGTTATTTTCACAATCTATTATATTATCAGATAAACATGGGACAACAAATATCAATACCTTCTCTTGGATATAGACAATTTCTTAATTAATGCTAACCCTTCATTTTTATAGATTATTTCTTAATCAATGCTCAGTTATTTGTTTTCTATGGTTATTTTTTGATTTAGTCCTTTGGGATCCTTTGCATTTGGGTTGTTTTTAGTAAAAGGAAACATTTGTTCTTCACCATATTTTTTCCTTCCATTTTGTAAATGGAAAGATCTAAAAACCTGAGCAAAAATATGACCCACCAATCAAAGAAAATAGAAAAATCACAAAAAATTATATTTTCAAAATCAAAGCACGGGGGGCCTAGTTCGATTGGCTAAATCCTATTGCAGCCAACAAGTCACGAGGTCTAGTCTCCCCCCAAACCTGTGGTATCGGAGGGTGTGTCACACCGGCACCACTAGTCAAGTGAAAAAAGTTTACCACACATTGCAGTTTATAGGAGAACGGATACCCCGACCGATTCCTAACGTCTAAAAAAATAAAAAATCAAAGCGCTATATATCATAGCAAAACCATTTTTCATATCTGTTGGCATGATTTCCAAACAAAAACTATTTGCATTTACCCGACTAAAAACTTAAGTCTCCGCCTATAAGGCAAGAAGTAACAGACATCCTTTATGCTTTAATGCATATCAATACCATGTTTCAAGGCTCTCATTTTGCCACAGGTTGAAATATGATTTATAGAACAAATCTTTATACCAAAATACATATAAAACTTGATTGAAGAACGCGGAGCAAGCATGGTGATGTTTCTGTATTTCAATAACTCCATTGAGGCGATGTAATGCTCTAGTGGCATGACACAAGTAATTGCACTCTTCCCAGATTTTTCTTCCCCTAGAGGGTTTCGCCAGCTCTAGTTTTGCATATATGTCTCTTGTTCATGGTGTGGATTCTTTGCTAGGTGTTTCCTTTCATTTACTATAGTTTAGGCATGTTACTGGCAATGTTTATGTTTCATTTGATTTTAATTGCAATGGAAGTAATTTTTATGTGTTGAGGAGAGAAATTGTATCCATATGTTGGTGAGAATTTGAGGCATAACATTCAACTCTTTATGGATCAAGCGGTATTATAGCATAAGATCACTCAAAAGAGATGTGAATGTGGTAAGCCATATATCGAGTGGAAGTAACAATCTTGAATCCTTTGAATCTGAAATTGGCCCTAGAACTTGGGTAAGACACAATGAGGTGAGATTCGTGAGTCTTGAAGGTGACGTAGTGAGAATTTCCAATATGGTGAACAAAATAAATAGGTGGAAATCTAGAAATCTAGCAATTATTTAATAGAGAAATTGGGAAAAAAAAATCTCATGGAGAGGAAAGAATTCAAAATTTTTGAATTGGAACAAAGACAAATGTCAAAAGGTAGTTTCTTTTAGGCTGACGCTGAAATTGATATTCAGCCATATGATGGAGAATCAGTGTTGAGCTGGATTCTGCAGATGGAAGTCTATTTTAGTCTACATAAGCTTACTCCGAGAATGTAACAAAGTTGCATCCATTTCAAAGTGAGATGACATCAAATCTCTACTAAGGAAGCAATTTTATCCCATTTTACATGAGGAGGAACAAGTAATGCAATGGCATTACTCCTGTCAAAGACAAAGTTTACAAGAGTACACAAATAAATTTTGGAAGCAAGTTGTTTGATTGATTGGCGAAAGATGTCATGGATAAAGAGGTGTTGATGAAGTATATTTGGGGGCGGTTTGGGCACCTCAAGCAGCCTATATTTATGTCAAAACCCAAAGACATTGATGAAGTGTGTTGTCAGGCACACTATGTTGAGTTGGAGTAAAAGAAAGCTTCTTTCAAGAAACAGGGCAAGGAAAAATATGAATATGTTGGAATACGTTTGTTGTTGTGTCAAAAGATCGATCTATTAACGTCCGATACAAACATCAAAGATAAATGGATCCATGGGAGGCGGTTAGTCCATGTCACGAATCCAAAGGGAGATGTTGGCAATTAGTCCAACAATCCCCCTGCAATGTCACCTAAGGGGATTTGAACTTGCAACCACGAATCTGATACCATTTGTTGGAACACGTTTGTTGTTGCACCAAAAAATCAACCTTTTAACGCTCGATACAAACACTAGAGATAAACGGATCCACAAGAAGCAGTTAATCCATGTCACGAATTTGAAGGGAGACGCTAACGATTAGTCCAACACAACATTGTAGTAATAAAAGCAAGAAGAAAGACCATGATAAACCCAAGAAAAAGGAAAATACTTCAATCCAGTAGTAAGATAAAGGGAAGAAATAAAGGAAAATTCCATTATTTGCATTGTGATAAGGATGATTACTTGGAAGAGAGACATTGGAAGATTCACTTGGTTGCACTATCATGGAGGAAGAAGCATTCCAACTTTCATAAATAATGGAATGGAAATTAGTGAGGATTTTGATTTTGATGAGAGAATTTCATGCATGGTGTGGAAAAATTTATGTATTGTCGATGAGAGCTCTAAAACCAATGAAGAAGAAGAACTCACAAATCTTTTCCATATAAAAGTTAGAATAAAGGATAAGAATGTAGTGTCATTATTTGATGTACGCTTGCAAGCTATTCTTATTTCACAAAAGTTGATGGAAGAATTGCATTCGCTACTTGTATGGATAGCTAAGGCAAGGCATTGATATAAGCATCAAGAAGCAATGTAAGTTGAATTTTTACATTGGGCTTGAAATTTTGGTTAATGCAATCATGTGGGGTCATTTTTGGTAATCCATAGTGAGTCTTAACATTGTGAATGCTATGTTTTAAGAAAGCCAAAATCTCCATGGTTAGTGCCAATAAGGCCAAGAGGTTGATTAATGCAAGTGGAAAATTTGTACTTTTGATGATTCAGAGTCAAGAGAAGCAACTTAAGGTGAATGGACAAAAGTTACATGTGCTACATACTCATCATGATAAGCATGAAATTAGTACATTGGTGAAACAATTTTTTGAGTATTTAGGGAGGCTAAGAAGCTACAACCAAAGATAAGCATCGAGCATGAAATACAATTATTGCTAGATTTCCCTTTGCCCTATTGGGTCGTACAAGCATTGGGTGATGATTGTACCGAAGAAAGATGGAACTTTGGCATATGTGTGGATACTAAGGCCTAAATAAAATAACAATTAAAAATAGCTACCCATTGCCTTGCATAGATGACTTGCTTGATTAGCTCCAACACACCAAGTATTTTAATATAGGGGCTGTTTGAGTGGTTGCTGATACCATTTGAACTTTGGAATGGTCTAGCAACTGCGCACATAAAAGAAGAGGATATTTGGAAGATATTTAAAATGAAATAGGGGCTGTTTGAGTGGTCGCTGAGACCATTTGAACTTTGGAATGGTCCAAAAAATTCCATGGATTTCATGAACGACTTATTGAGGCCTTTGATGGACCTTGGTGTAATTGTTTATCTTAATGATATTTTGGTTTTTAGTAAATCATATGACAAGCATGTTTGCATCTAACGCACGTATTTCAACTTTTAAAAGAGAAACAGTTATTGCTGAATGAGAAGAAATCTGAGCTTGTGAAAATATCTTTGGTTTATATGGGTCATATGATTGGTGATGGTGAAATGAACATTGACCCTTCAAAAGTAGAGGTTATAATGAAATGGCAGAAATCCTATTCAAATGTTGAAACACAACTTTATTGGAGAAGCCCAGTACATCTAGAAATCTGTGAAGTCATTTTTAATGTGTGGTTTCCCCATTACATGCTATCATGGGTAATGGCAAGAAAATCAACTTGGGGAAGAAACAACTTTTGATTGTCTGAAGAAGAGAATCAACTTGGAACTGGTATTAACATTGCTAAATCTGCAACAATCTTTCAAAGTGGAGGCGAATGCAAGTGATTACTCCATGACTACTGTTTTGCTTCAAGGATGAAGATCATTATACTATCACTTAGAAATGTTTAAAGGGGCAGTATTAAATTATAGCACATGCAATAAAGAATTAAATGCATTGGTTTCAGCAGTTCAAAAATGGAAGCATTATCTAATAGGCAAGGTGATTGTTATTATTCATATATATTGACTATGCTTGTCATTTCGCATCTATGTTTAACTCACAAAACTTCATTCCATTCCTGTGATAAACAAATTAACCACTGTGAAAGATCTCTACCCATAAAAGTTGTGCGATCTCATTCTGCAACCAATGCATATAATTCATGTGCATCCATATATCTGCAATATATTTTTTTTCTTTATCCAATCTTGATTTATCATTTGACTACTCATACTTATATAAATTCACTTCCTTAACGACTCTTCAAAATTTCAATTATTGTCCAAACAAGATTAAAAATGTTAGGGGAGAGGGGCTCATAATGGAGCAAGGTCTAATAGTGGGGATAGAAGTAGTCCTCAATGGGCCCCATAGTGGAGCACTTTAATATCCAATTGCAAAACACTTTTTATCCATAAAGTACGCAAAGTGACAAATCATGTGATGCCACATCAGCACACCAATAAAACATGACTTAGTGCACCACTATCGGTCTCACTTTTTTTTTTTGGGCCTTTTTGGATACCTCAACTAAAAGCATGCTGATGTGGCATCATATTTGATGATGTGACCCTAAAACAAAATATATAAGCACATGAGTTGCCAAATAAACTATTGTATAGAATTGAGAGTGATTTGAAATTTCCACATAAGATTTTGAGAAACACGAAGTTAGGGTACTCCACTATGGGCCCCTCTCCCCTACACATTATTGTTCCATACATGACTAACATATACTTGTTTTTGCTTCTGCTTATTCCCCTCCAACATTGCCTCTGCTTGTTGTAGGTCAATGTAGCTAAAGTTCTCCCCTCTAATAATGCATATAATCAAAATGACAAATATAATATGCAACTTTGAGATTTATATAATGCATTGAGTTTTGTATGCTACACCTTCTCCACTCAGCGCAACAATGAAAATTAAAAAAAATGGCTCTACATTTGCTTTAACTCCACATTTGGCAGTATAAAGCTGTTTAATTTTTTCCAATGATAACATATATGCTTTTATCTCTGAACAAACAAAAATATTCATTGTCAAATAATGCTTTTGGACCCACACTAGTTTACATACCAATGAAATTAAATCAACTTCAAAATCTTTGATCAAATTGTCTTGCGCTGAGTGAAACAGAATTGGGAGACAAAGACTTTGCACAAGAGGACAAATCATTTAAATATTACTTGCCTCTCTACCCTTTAAAATAACCAATAAAAATAATAATATTTGCTAGTATTTTTATTTTTAAATTTCATGTATAAATTTGCACGTCTTGCCCAACAAATAAAATATTGTCCATGCTCATAAAATGTTGTGCTGGAACGTTTGGGGCTTCTAAGTAATATTAATTTGCGTGCATCCCCTTTTAATTAACTAACAAATTACCTCATCTACATGTCCTCATCTTCACATTTAAAATCTTTCATAAAACATGAAAATACATAAACATATGCTTACCCTTGCAAGTTACCATGCCCACTAAACCATGGAATTTGAATGTATATTTCCCTTGGCCAGCATAAGTTCGAAATCATATGTTACCCAAGAGATCTAATTTTTTGCAAATACAATCAAGGTGGAAAATGGGAGTCTAAGCTTTCTAAAAAAAAATACTATAGATTTAGCTCTAGGTTGAGTTATAGTAGGATTAAGAAAATTATTTTGGCTTTGAAGTTTTACAATTATGTATATAGATGCTTTAAAACATTGATATGAACATGGAGTAGCATGGATACTTGAACAAGTAGGTGTGGTATCATCATAATGCTCATAACCATAATCTTCATAATAAAGTTGTAATCATAAGATAAAAAATATGAAGGAGAATACCTATGATAACCTTTAGACCAATAAAAAAGGAATCTTATCTACTTAAGATTTTTCCCACTTCTCTCTCCTCTACTTGCATTTGAACTTCCTGTGCGCTTGGTAGACTCTACGTTGGGGGTACCCCATGGTCCCCCCTTGTCCTCCCTTGACCTGATCCTCGCCCAGACACATGCGGGCATGTGTCCCTCGGGGGCCACTCCTGGCTTGTCCGTTGCAGGAGTTCTCATGTTTCCGGGTTAGCCCGGGTCACCTGTGATTCTAGTTCCATCTGGTGTGGAAGTGTTGGTGGTTGTTGTTTCATTGGAAGTTAAAGGATGGAAGAATGTGCTGACTAATAGTAGTCAGTGTGCCAAGGGCCCCTCTCCTCGCCCTGAAGAAGAAGTTACTGAGCTACGGGCACTGACTTTGCTATCCTTGATTCAATTAGTGATAGGATTGTTTCCTCAATGGCAAATGAGGTGGTGGGTCGATTCCTCTCCTTCCGACCTTTGATGGATATGGTCCAGAGATGGGTTGCAGCTAAATGGTGCCTCAAAGGAAGTGTGCACATCTATGCTATGGTGGGCGGGCTTTTCCTTTTCAGGTTCACAACTTTGGAAGACTTAATCACGGTCCTCTCTTTTGGTCCTTGGGTATATGGAAAGCATAGTCTGGCATTATGCCACTAGAATCTGGGGTTCAACCCTACAGTGGATCTTAATAAATCAATGTTGGTTTAGGTTTTCCTACCTAGTCTGCCTCTGGAATACTAGGATGAATCCATTTTCAAATGCATTAGGGACTCCTTGGGCCAATTCATCACTTCAAACTCCATTACCCAATCCAAATCTAGGTTAGTTTTTTCCCATTTTTGTGTTAATATCGAAGTGCATAAATCTCTACCTACCTCTGTGAAGCTATGCTCTAAGTTTAGTTCTTGGAACCAACAAGTCTATTATGAGAATGTTGTGGCTTACTGCCAAAAATGTGCTAAACCTAGCCACCTTATCTAGAACTGCAAATACTCTTTTAATCATGTGCCTAACCATGGTGAGTTTGTTGTTGAAGATCACTACCCCTTTGAAGAAGACATTATGAAGATTGTTGACTCCCCGGCCAAGTCTGTCTCGCCCAATTTGGTAGACCCCTTAGTAGGCTCTGCTTGCCACTCTATTGGGAAGGAAGCCTCCCTTGGGGACTTGGTTCTGATTCCTGTTGTTCCTGCTTTGGCCGAGGTTATGACCGGTTGTGGGGCTCAGGGGGTTGGTGCTCCTTCCCCTGGCCAAGTTCTATGGGGGGATGTTGAAAATAGTGACTCCTTGAAGGAAGATGGGGTTAACCTTTATGTTGGGCCAAGTGTGACTAGAGGTGAAGAAGGCGAAATCATGGAGGAAGAGGTTACTAAAGTTAAAGATGAGACAACTAAAATGGACTCAATGGGTTTCACCCAGGAGAAAACATTGGAGGAGGAGTTTTGGTCAACCCCAAAGAAAAAAGCGAAACAAAGGAAAGCGGATGTGAGTGGTGAATCTAAACCAGGAAGGCCCAACCAGTGACAGACTAGGAAGAGGGAAACATCAGAAGATATAGCCATTAGTAAACAAAGGACATTGGAAGTGTCCTCAAAGAAGGGTCAAAAATGAAGGTCTTGTCTTGGAATGTGCGAGGGTTGAATAGCTCTCATAAATAGCTAACACTGAAAAGCTATGTTTAAGAACATAAGATTGATGTTTTACTTCTACAGGAAACTAAAATGAAGAAAGCTAACATTGATAATATTGCTAAGTATATATGGTCGAGTGCCCTTTTCTCTTGTAGTGATTTTGAAGGTGCGTCTGGTGGGCTGCTTGTGTTATGGAACCCTAACAGGATCAATGGGTCTAAAATTTTCCACTGTCGGTGCAGTGTGGGAGTCTTGTTTTCTTACCCGGGTGTCTCTTGATCGCTTATTAATCTTTATGCCCCTAACCAAAGGAATGCAAGGAATTCCCTATGGCAAGAGCTTACTAATTGGATAAATAATAATAAGGGGTCTCATTGGTTGGTGGTTGGGGACTTCAACTCTCCTTTGTATCCTTCAGAGAAATGTGGACGTCTGGTAGATTACTCTGACAGCATGGATGATCTAGTGAATTTTCTGAGTGTTACTGGCTTGGTTGACATTGACTTGTTGGGTCAATCCTTTACTTGGACCAATAGGTGTCTTGGGGATGGATTGATTAAAGTCAAACTAGATAGATTTCTTTGTTCTCACAACTAGATGGCCCTACTTAGTGTTAATCTTCTTGCCCTGCCCATGAATTTTTTTGACCATAACCCTCTTTTGCTAGTCATGAATGATCGATCTGTTGTCAGACCTTTCCCATTCCGGTTTGAGATAATGTGGAACTCCCATCTTGATTTTAGGAATAAAATTGTTGAATGGTGGAACATTCTTGTACGTGGCTCCCCCATGTTTAGGATCTTTTATAAACTTAAACATATCAAATGTATGGTGAAAGGTTGGAATAAGAAAGTTTTTGGGGATGTCTTTTAGAAGAAAAAAAGATCCCTAGGGGATAAGTTGAAGACCATCCAAAAAATATGGAAGGGGATGTCAACCTGCCAACCTACAATCAAGAAAGAGAGAATCACATGGAGTGGGAACAAATTTTAAGAAAAGAGAAAATTTTCTAGAAACAAAAATCTAGAGTTCAATGGCTGCAAGAAGGGGATAGAAATACCTCTTTTTTCATGTTTCTACTCTAAAACACAAGAAAAAGAATCAAATAACTAAGTTGCAAAATGAGCAGGGGGTTGTGGTCAATACGCCTACCCAAATTGGTCTTTTGGCGGTGGACTATTTGCAGAGGACTTATTTAGCTCCTGTTGAGGCTCCCAATCCGGCTATGGACAATTTGCTATTGGATCCTCTCCTAACCACCATTACCCAAGATGATAACCTTAGCATCCTTTGTGTTGTCACTCCTAAGGAAGTCTGTCTGGCTGCTTTTAGTATGGGTGCCAATAAGGCACCTGGCTCGGATGGTTTCCCTTGGCCTTCTTTCAGATATTCTTGGATATTGTAAGTGAGGACCTTGTCTTGGATGCTAGAGATTTCTTCAAATCTGGTAAGATCCTCAAACAACTGAACCACACTTTTATCACCTTGATTCCTAAGGTTGTTGATCCCCAGTTAATGATTGATTTCAGGCCCATCATCCTATGCAATACCATTTATAAAATCTTCTCTAAAATATTGGTGAATCCTCTTAAACCCCTCCTGGAAAAAATTATTAGCCCTACCCAAAAAGGTTTTTTTCCTGGTCGTCGTATATTGGATACTACCATAACTACTCATGAATTTCTCCACTCAATGGACAGATGCAAAAATTCCAGTATGGCCCTCAAATTGGATATTTCAAAAGTGTATGATAAGGTTTTATGGGACTTTATCCCCAAACTCCTAGCTTAGTTTGGTTTTGACCAAGGGGTGGTCAACCTCTTGATGGAATGCATTACCATGGTGAGGTACTCTATTCTAGTTAATAGGGCCCCCTTTGGTTTCTTTAATGTTGGGAGAGGCATTAGATAGGGAGATCTCCTCTTGCCCTATTTTTTTTATCATGGTTGCGGATGTCTTGAGTAGGAACATATCCAAACTGTTTTCAGAGGGGTCTATTAAGGGAGTTAAGGCTGCCTCTTCTTTGGAACCTACTATTATCCAACAATTCGTGGATGATACATTTCTCTTTGGGAAAGCCTTTATAATTGATAGGAAATGGAAAAGTTGTCTCAATAACTATGCTACTTCTTCCAGACAATGTATAAATTATAATTAAAGCATGATTTACTTCTTCAACAACACTCCTGCTCTTTAGGATTGAGTGACTGTTATCCTTGGTTGTATGAGTAGCTCTCTCTCGTCAATGTATCTTGGTTTACCCCTTACTATCAAGGAAGTCACTCCTACCTTCTGGAACTCGGTTCTTGAAAGGATTCAAAGGAAGTTGGCTAGCTGGAAAGGCTCCATTCTCAGTCATGTTGGAAAACTGCAACTCCTGTTTACTACCCTCCAAGGGATCCCTATTTACTTCCTCTTCATCTTCAAGATCCCTAGATATATTGCTGAGAAGTTAGAAACAATTCAAAGGAATTTCCTATGGTTGGGGACTGAGGAAAAGAAAAAGTTTTCTCTGGTTAGCTAGGACAAAGTCTGCAAGCCTAAACCTTGTGGTGGGCTTGGGATTAGGAATATCCTTAGCACCAATAAGGCTTTGCTTGCTAAGGTGGGTTGGGACCAGTTGAGGAATAAAAAGGATTGGTGCAAGATTATGAATGCTAAGTATCTTCACAATATACCTTTGATTAAATTCCTCTCTAATGATCACCCCTTGGGTTCTTTGGCTTGGAAGAACATTTGCAGATTGCAGGGGTTGCTCATGACCGAGATGAAATGGAAGATTGGGAATGGTAATAGTATCAGATTCTGGGAAGACCCTTAGTTGGTTGACACCCCCCTCTCACACTCTAATTTCGAGAATCTTATGAGGCTGGCACAACTCTTCTTCGGTTTATACATTAGAGATTACCTTCTCGTCCAACCTGGGGCCAGGAGGTGAAAAGATTTGATCCTTTGTTGTCATTTCTCTCCTGAATTGTTAACTCTAGCTAAGTCTCTACATGACCTGCTCTCCCTTACCAGATTACCTTTATCCAACATGGAGGATGATTTCTACTAGACTAGCAACCAACAAGGTAATCTTTCTGTTAAAATGACTTACAATCTGTTGTCGAACTAGGGTGTTGAACACAAACCCTGAAAATATGTTTGGAACAGACACATGATTCTGAAAATAAACTTTTTTCTGGTGGACAGCCTACCATAACAAGATCCTTACTCAAGATACTCTAAGGAAAATGGGATTCTAGATCCCTAATAGGTGCTTGTTATGCAAATGCAATGAAGAATTTTTGGATCACTTACTTCTGCACTGTCTGTTTGTTGTTAGTGTGTGGGAGTTGGCTTTGGAGCGGTTGGGCACTCATTGGACTATGTGCAAGGGCATCAAATCTTTTACCTTGGGCTGGTTTGGGCCCTTCCTTCACCCCTTACCTCATGAGATTTGGAACCAGGTTCCCCCCATTATCTTTTGGTGCTTATGGAAAGAGAGGAACAACAAGATATTCAAGAATATTGAAATGAGCCCTAAGGAGGTTTTTGGTATAGGGATAAGGCTAATTTTTGAAAACATTTCGATTTTCAAGGGGAAAATCTCGAACAAAGCCCCTATTGAGTGGGAAATTAAAATGGCTAAAGCATGGCACCAAAATCTAGAGGCTAATTCCTATGACAACTCCATGTCTCAAGCTAGACATGACACAATTTGGAAACCCCTGGATTATGGATGGAATAAACTCAATTTTGATGTTGTTGCCAAAGGCAAGCCGGGCAGGGCTAGCATAGGAGTAATAATCAGAGACTGCAGGGGAAAATTTGTGGCTGGTTACTTGGGGGGAATAGGGATTCAATCCTCCATGACTGTAGAAGCAAGGGCGCTGATAAAGGGCGTCCAATTAGCTATCACTTTGGGGATAAATAATTTGCATATTGAAGGGGACTCTAAGTCTATGACTGATGTTGTTAATCTGGGAAGATTACTAGGATGGAGTACTTGGGAGATATTGTTAGATATAAATTATTTGGTGTCTAAACTGAATATGAATATTGCTACCCACATTTTTTGGGAGGGTAATCAAATTGTTGATGCTTTGGCTAATCTCGACTCCCATTGGAGAGATTCTAAGTGTTGGAGGAATATGGGGAACCTACCACCAACTATACAAGGTTTAATCCTTAAGGAGCAGGGCCCATGTATTTGTCATGATGATACCTAATTCTACAATTGTTATGGCCTTCTGGGGGGTCCACATTCTTGTCTATTGGGTGATGTGGATGAAGTTGAATGTTGAGGTGTCAAACACGTGGCCAAATTTGAATAAATGGGTGGAAATCAAAATTAAAGAGCTAATTATGAGGAGTAATGGGTAGTACATTGGGGTATCACCAAGTTGGGTCAGGCCTTACACAATCTTTTTTTGGGGTCTTGTCTCAGCCTTCACATATCCTTACATATTTTTAAATTCAAATTTGATGTGACTAATAATTATGATGTGAAGATTTTGATTTGTCTTATCAACTCAACTAAAAAGCTTCTATTGATAAAACGCTAGATTTTAGGGAAATCTAAATTTCACCATGCGGCCAACCTTCATCGGTACTTTTGCAAAGGCAATATGGAAGGAAAATCTTCGAATATCATCATTTTATGCAAACCTAGCCGCAAGTGTTTAAATATTTTCATTAATGGGATCACGGAGATTGAATTTTTGGATTTAACTCTTCAATCGTGTGCCCTACACATGGTCTTAATTTCTCGATGCATTCTTGTTTGGATTAAAAATAAAGTGTTTGGGCGACCTCTTACTTTGTTGAAAATTCTAACCTTTTTCTCTCACAGGTTTCCTCATTTTTTCAGTGTGCAAAGTGGTGATATGGGTGGCGATAGGGTGAGGATAGAGCCCAACAATTGTGGGGAATTTCGCAAGGACCCACTGGTTTGGCACATATGTGTTGAAGGTGGGATGGCGCCTTTAATGGAAAGCTTGGTTGGTCATGATCCAAAGATGTCTGCACAAATTTTGAGTTACTGGAAAGAAAGAAGGGTTACCATGGGTGGTATCTCCATCGAGGTGAACGAGGAGGTGATTGCTCAGGCGACAGGGTTGTTGTGTACTGGGAAGAAGTACCCTAAGCACACCAAGGCTCAGGACAATGAAAGCCTTAATGCCTTCTTTGTGGGTAATGAAAAACTTGTTCACTCTCAGTCTGGCTTTGAAAGAGAAGATCTCCTGCGGCCATGGGACTAGGTCTATCTCGCTCTCATGAAGTATGTCACTTTAGAGGGTAGATATAAAAATTTCTACTTTTATCATTTGCCTCTTTTAAATCACCTTCACCATAAAATATTGTTGGGCTTCCCATTTTTCTTACTCACTAACTTGGAAAGCTCTATTGAGAAGTGCCTTGAATCTGCTACCCAAAACCCTAAGGATTCTCCTCCCCTCCTACTCCACCAAGGCCTCATCTTGAAGCTTTATCATTTTTATCTCACACTCTACCTACCCAAACCCATCTCTGTTTTCCACATTGAGGAAATCAAACCCCCTATTCAGGGCAATATCTCCCCAGCTGAGTCTAAGGGTCCCAAAAGAAAAACCCTTCTGGTGATTGTTGAAACCCCTAAGGCTAAACCAGCCGCCAAAAAGAAAAAGGGGAGTGTGAGGATTGCCCAATCAAATGTGGTGGTTGGTCTGCCCCTACCAAGACTGACAACAAACCTACTACTAAGAGGAAAGTGAAAGATGAGGGGAAGGGTTTAGTGGAGCCACCGACCACTAACAACATAGGGAAGAATGTGGTGGGAAGAGATTCCAAGGGGGATATTATGGTTGCTACTATGGTGGAGACTGGGGTTGAAAATACCAACATTAGGAGATCTAATAGGCTAGCAAAAAATAACAAGAAAGTGCAAATTAATGAAATTTCTACTAATGAGGAGCGGTCTGACAAAAAAGGTAATAGGAATGAGAAAGAGACTGAGGAAGAGGAGGAGTTTGTTGAAGAGTCTAGACACTTTTCCAACTTCAACAAAATGCTTAAGGAGAATTCGACTTCCTAGTCCTCTGACCCTCAGGATATGGAGCATGCAGACATTGTGAAGACTGTGGATAAAGGGGAGGATCATCAGATGCTGCTGGAGTGGGTGGAGAAGCTCGAGAAGAATTTTAGTGGCTTGACCCGATTCACTGTCAAGTTGGTCCACTATGTGACTGGCACCCTCTCTATTGTGCTTAAGGATGAAATGGATAAGAATGTTGCAGAAGAAGGTCCCAACTGGGTCAAGGAGGATCTGTTAACCTCCTCTCTCAGAATTGGGAGAATGCTAGCTATTATTTTGTTGCTTTGTCTAAGGGGTGTTTTGTCGATTGTTAGTCTGTTGTGTCTGTGTTTTGTTTTAGTTAGTGTTTTTTTGTTTTTCCTTTGGACTTGATCTTTGTTGGCCCTTGAGTCTCATTGTGTAAAGGGTACAACACCCTGTAAATGCTACTTATCTTATCAAAAACCTTTAGCCATATTTTACACATTATAGTCAAACTAAGCTAAAATTAACTCTCATACTTGGGCATGTAACTATATTTAAAAAAATGTTCATCACATAAACAAGAAAGATCATTGTACCTTAATTATCTTTTGTTGTACCTTTTAATTGTGGCATGAAATTACCTAGATTTAGTCCACCCATGTTTTATCTTCCCCAAAAATTTAAAAGACCGTTTACAAGAATAAAATCCTCACCAAAATTATCCTCTATATTATAAATAACAAATGCAATCCCCTTGTATTTATATCTCCATTTCCTCATATATTTCCCTTACTAGATATTTCGTGTATACTAATCTTAACATTTGAGGGCCCACATTATTTAATAATTAAAATATATATATCCCTTAATTTTTCTTCACCTTATGGCTTTACCCTTCAGAATTTTCAATTCGTGATCACATTCCCTTGTATTTTTCTCTTCATATTATTAAATGTACATAATACATGGATTATTCACTCTATTTTTTTTTTACTTTAATAGATTAAAAATAAAATCCTCCACATAATAATTTTCATATAAAAATTTTATTTGCATCTATATACATAAAGAATCCCCTTAATTTCTCTTTTATTCATATCTTACTTCCATAAAATAAGGCTTCTATTTAAAGTTCCCTTATATTGTAACATTTGTTCTTTTAAAATCTAAAACATGTTGAATTTCATCACTTTATTTTTATTATATAGAGAAAGAATTGAATATGATCTTATAAATTTATAATAGCCCCACTTACATTTGCATAGTTTTTTTCCCCTATTTAAGACTTGTATATACAAGCAAGAGATTCTATTTCTATTTTTCTTTTTAGTGCACATATGAAAATAAATTTATTGTTTTCATTTCCTTATAGACTTCATGGGGCATATAAATTCCACCTCCCGTTTAAATTTTCTCCTTGAATTTCAAATTATGGATATAAAACAATTATCCATAATGATTAGTACATGTTGTTACTAGATTTTAGAAATAACACATACTAAAATGTACATTTTAGAGCATTGTATTTAGCAAAATGTATGTGACTATTTTTTTTAGATATAATTTGTAGTAAAATATATCTCTTTTGTGTTGATATGCACTCAATTTTACATAATTTTATACATACAAATACTAATATATTATCCCATAAGTGTGGAGCATGCTACATACTTGATCATCTATAAATATGTGAAGACTTGTAGTAGTGGAAGTAGTATTTGAAAAAAACTGATAGTAGAGTCCCCACCTCTCAAAGAGGATAGAACTTTGAACTCACACCAATTACTCTTTAAATTTAAAATACAATCTAAGATTGAAACTTCAATAGAGCTTCACACATGAACTTTCAAAATTCTTCAATCCTCTACTATTCCCTCTTGAATTTTTTCTTGAGTTATCACAAGTATAACAATTGAATCAAAAACTTAGATCTTAGAACTACATATTCACCACCTCTTTTTAAAGAGGAACACCTTGAAATACAATTAGATATCCAAGGTAAAATTAATATGGGTTCACCATCAGTAGAGTCTCTATGCTTAAACTACACATAAGATCTAGTAACACCATTAATAGTCCTTGACAATGGTGTCATTTATTATGTATTTTTCTTGTAACCATCAATTCTAAGGGATGGCATAACGCTTAGATTTGGGGATCAAGTTAGTTTGGAAGAAAAAAGATAAATCTATGGTCAAACTAAGGACAAGAAAATACCAATTTAACAAGATCAAATATTGAGTTTTACACTTCAAGCTCTACATGAATCAAGAGGATGCTCCTAATGAAGGATTTAAATAATGATATAGATCTTTGAAGGAGATTACTAAAAAGATAAAACTAGGTCCAAGTAGTTATAGAAGTTTATGGTGAATTCAACACCCCAAGATCACCTGTAAGACAATAATAACTTCCACAAGAGAGAAATGGAAAAAATATCATGCTATGATTATGGATGTGTTAGCTCTCAAAAATGCAGGTTTGAACCACGAGAGGTTGCCAAGCTCTCACAACGTTTCAGGGTAACAAATAAGGCCAAATGATTTGAACCTTCTTCTCTTTAGGTGCTGCTAGACCTAGGTGGGTATACCTATTTGCATAAAGCAGACTTGACCTTTGTTCATTTCCTAAAGCAATTTACCCACACTGGCAAATGGGAGTGGATAAATGAGTTTTATTTTGGTATAAATTGTATAAGCAATATCAAGGCTAAATCTAATGTGTTCATATGTAAAAATGAATGAAATTAAACAATGAAATAGTAGAGACTAGTTCCTTATTGGGTGTACGAAGTCAAATGAAAATATGAAATGAGTAACTTCTTTCTAGCAGAAACTCAAATTGTTTGGCATATAGGTTTAAGTTTATAACTTGTATAAACATGCAGGAATGTGATTACCAAGCTCTTCTTAATGATCCAAATGAGATTCTCTAATTACTATGATTGACTAAAAGGATTTAATCTCTCCTTGAAAGAAACAATTAATCCAACCATACAGATACAAGTGTGCACTGATAAACTAAAAAAATATCCTTGATATATCGGTTTAAATAATTAGAAAACATCAACCTTGGAGACAACTTCAACAATACTTTCAATTAACACAATAGACAATTGATACCAAAAAAAATTCACCACATCAAATGAATTCAATTGAAATCTCCACTATTTCAAACATGCATCATAGTCTCAAAATTGTAAACATTTTGTATCCTACTGTATTTTTTACTCGCTATCTGCTTCTCTCTCTCACTCTTTTCACAATCGAAAATGAACATTTATACATCAGTATTCGAAAGGATGTGTCCTTTTGTATTCAAAACTCGGCGATCATTTCATTCGAGCTTTTACCAACATTTGCTAAACACCCACTGAGACGTCCTGCAATCATACCGATGTTCAATGTCTCTCTGAGTACCACATATCACATATCGCTCTGATTTCCTATAGTCTTGAGTATCGTTGTGACTTTAGGGGTCAGAAAAAAATTCCTCCGACTACTCAAGTCTTACTAAGATGTTTCCTTCAGTTTGCTTTCTGATCGCTGAAACATAATAGTTTCTTGCCGATGGAACTTCATTTGGCATGAGCCTCCTATCTCTCCCCGCTGAAGCCATTCTCGTTGAATCCATTCTATCCAAATATACCGCCAAGTCCTAATGCAATCCTATCGGTGTGACATAGGGGGTCGGTAGGACTCCATAAGCTCATCCCGACGACAACGACAGAATCTTCCTCTGCTTTATCAGCAAGACTGAACGAATGTTGAAGGACGCTACTCTGATGACTCTTGTCTCGGTGACATAGCTCTTTATGTTTCATTGGTAAGACACACATGTTCCCACTCTGACTTATACCAATGACCATTGTCTTGTCGATAGGATCCCTGTGTCACTAAGACTACAAACTGCATCATGCAAATATGAATCCTCTGGTCACTGAGACATTTCCGACCTCTTGCCGATATGCTGAAAAAAGACATGCGTTAGTATAAAATGATTTTTTTTTTAATCGATGAGACCTGCAACATGTTACGCCGATATGGTTTATACATCCAAATGCTTAGGGACAGGTGAATTCTATGGGACCAAATGATGAAAACAAACTAAAGCATGGGAAAACATGTTATGCAAAGCAAATTCTTGTACTCATGGTATGGACTTCTATGGAAACTCATGGGTATAAATATCCATAAAATTTTCAAAATTTTACAGTTCTAACAGGATGCAAGATTGTCAAATTGAACTTTGACAAACAGATTGAATAGTTGATAGATTGTTACAATGTACATATGATGCCTTGCTTATATAGGCAAGGTGTGATGATGTATCGAGATTAATGATTGTGGCACAATTAAATTACATGAGCCAACTTTAAATGACCTAAGACACAAGAATTAAATGCCAAAAGATAAGAGAAAACTAATACTTAACTAGAAAGATCCCCTCTAATTAATGCTAACTAGAAAGATTCACTCCTAGGACGTAAGTGGAATTAACAATGTAAATAGGACCTAGATAAGACTAGCTAAGGAAAACACCTATTACACCAACACCCCCATTAAGTACAACTTAGGGAGCACTTATGCAAATGACACAAAGATGGGTCTTGACTACAAGGGCATGTTAGGTACCCATGTACATATGCAAATATAATCTCTCATAAACAAAGAAAAGAAGAAAACCAAGTGGGAAAAACCTCCTCCCCAAAAGAGAGATGAAGTACAAAATACTCTCAATGATGCATGACAAGGAAAAAACCCTATTCGAGGAAAAAGACCCCCCATAAGAGAAACAAAGAAGAGACCATTTAGCCCCCCTCAATGATATAACCTATTGCAAAGAAATACTAGAAACATACTAGTGGAGTAACATTGGAATCATTAATCAAGGAAAGAAAGGGAAAGATAATTCTGATGCTAGAAACCATATTAGAGTCACTCAAGGACTTGGGCCAGAATCATGATAAAGCAACAATAGACCCGATGCCAAGGAACACGAGAACACTCACGATATGGTGCAACCCTAGAATCTGAATGAAGCAACAAGATATAGAACAACGTTCTAATACTAAAATGAAATGAAAAGATCAAAATTGCACCCTCCCAAATGTAAAAATATCTAAGTAATCTCCAAGACACTCATTTGGGAAAAACCTGAAATAATTATATACTTGGGATAGATATAGGAAAGACTGCATGGATGGGATGATTGAGCTCCCCAATACCTTTCAACTTTGTAAGAATCATGAGAAATAGAGATCGTGGCAAACATTTATGAGCTCAGGAGCCAAAAATGAATATCTAACTTCAACTAGCAATAAATGCTACAAAATAAAAAAAATGAAAAATAACCTACACCACTGTAAAAATGGTGAAGCCATATTTTTTACGATATCTTGTTTTAAAAATTTCACCTCTTGGATTGCAAGTTATGATTGTTTCAAAAAATGGCCTATTACGACCTTCAAGGGGTAAAAATTAGCCCCTTGGGGGCTATAAATATTTGGTTGTTGGACACCCATAGGACTTTGGGCGTTGCACACAATTTTTAAAAAAGAACCACCACCAATGAAGGTGGTGTTGCTATGTAGAGCGATGGGGGGGGCCACAGACCACACTGCCCCTGGGCACTAAGCCCCTCCGGGTAGAGTTGGTCGGTGGTTGTGAGTAGTAAGACACACAAACATGGGTAACAAACTTGGTCGACGGTCAAAGATTTAATAAAAATAATTAATATAAAACAACCTACAGTTAAAATAAATGTGTTGTCAATGCAATTAAAATCGTACCATCCAACAAAGTTTGAAAAGACAGATGATATGACAGATATGATGCAGGGACATGCAAACAACATACATCCAACCAAATATGCCACAAAATATTCTCCTTAGAACATAGACCCGACAAACTACTGCAGAAGGTACTCTATGACCCTGATGACGACAAGGACCATATGGTATGGCCAAGTACGGATCTATATGGTCTTAAAAAATTTGCTTGGTTCCCTAGTGGAAAATGTCAAAAATCAAATTGTACATCCTGTC
>VDFB02284801.1:0-13355 GCA_007258455.2 Sequoia sempervirens
ATTTATCCTCACTTTCCAAAGATATTGGTTTTATTACCAAAAACAAAAAAAGAATGCATATATCTAGAATGGGATCATCTATGTTGAATTGATCGTAAATAATATATGTCCCTCTATCTAGTTAAGATGAATTGGTTATTATTTTTATACAATAAATTGTACTTAATAGTATCTGCGGTACCGCCACGCACTTCCTAGAGGACACACACTAACAACCAGAGGCGGAACAATTTTATTTTTCAAAGGTGCAACATTCACTTGTATGCAATAAGTATTAATATTAAGTTTTCTAGTCTAAGTTCTCTAGGATCTGTGACAACAATACTTTTCACTCGTCTAAAAAAAATAACGTGAAACCTTAAAGAAACATTACAATAATCAAGTACTAACATCATTACAAAGATTGCATCAAAATATTCCATTTATTTGAATTATCATTAAAGTACAACCATAACATATTTACATGGAATTAAATTGGTTCAAATCATTTAATTACAAATACAATCCCCACTAACTCTAGTCCAATACATAATAGTGTTCTTCCACATATACATCAATACATTTACATTCTAAATAAGGTTATCTCCCCAATTTCTAGTGAGGTGTGAACATCAAACATGGAACATGATACATCAATGTGGTACAATACAAATAGAAATATAACAAATCCAGAGGGCCAGTACAATGCTGAAGTCCACAGATCAAGAGAATTCGTCACGACATGCATAGGATGAGGGAACCCAATGGAGATCGAAACACGTTCCTCCCAACCATGTGGAACCGGAAGGCCCACCCCCCATGCTAGGAGATAGTGAAGGTTCCCACCATCACTAATAGATGACAGACTAAAACATGCACAAGACTAACATGGCATACAAGAACAAGTAGTACAAACATCAATGATAATATGTCAAAAATGGACCCAAGGTGTAAGAAAACATAAGGTCAACACAACAATGATGAAAAATAATGGATCAACCACAGTAACAGACCAAACACTTCAAGAGGCACATAGTCAACTAATGGGATGTAAGAACCAAGGGAGCACAAAGTTGTTGTAGGAAAGAGTGTCATCACACAATCTGCTATAGGTTACCCTGGCGTAACCTTCCTAGGCTACTGGACCCCATCTTGGGTTACCCTGATTGCCTCTACCGGCCGTTGGACCCCCATACAATCTATGTGGGACCAACTTACCTTCCAATCGGACCAAGTAGTTGGTCTTCCCATTCCAGGCCTTCTCGACTCATCTCAAGCCTATACGAGCACTTGAGCCATGAGTGAGGCATTATCTTATCTTGACTAGTGTTTTAACTACCCAGATCCCCATAATTAGTTAATTACATTATCACTTGATTAAACTCTTAGTTAGTTACCCTGACACCCCTTTGTGTGTCGAACCCCCACTGAGAGCCACTTCCGTACTGACAACTGGGAAACCAATCAAATTAGGAACATAGCCACTTGCACATTCCTCAAGAGCTCAATAACATTACAACATGGCAAAAAAACATAGCGAGGCATTACCCTCTTGCTCACAAGTACCCAAAGGATTCCAATCACATAAGAATCATACCATGCAAGGCTGATGAACAACATAAAATTGTACTATCATAAACAATT
Source organism: Sequoia sempervirens (assembly GCA_007258455.2). Classification (NCBI taxonomy): domain Eukaryota; kingdom Viridiplantae; phylum Streptophyta; class Pinopsida; order Cupressales; family Cupressaceae; genus Sequoia; species Sequoia sempervirens. The sequence continues at coordinate 1,624 of VDFB02284801.1, forward strand.
ATCTCAAGATTATCAAGAATTTCACCTAGAAGACAATCTACCTAGCCTATGGAAGAAAATAATCATTACACAAATAGTCCCACAAGAACGATAACCACAAGTACCCCCATGCAAAATAATCAACACAACTTGACTAGTACAAATCCACAAGGAGGGATCACGACTAAGATAAAATACCAAATTCCCAAAACAAGCCATATTTAAATTTGTTAAAGGAAAGTCTAAATTCACATTAAACCAACTCATTATTATTTACATAGGAGTAATTAAATCAATTACCTAAATTTGTAGAGATTATTCTCATTCATTTTAATCATTTTCTAACACCATTTTCCATTTATAGGAACACCTATCTGAATATAAGATATAAACATTTTAGAATATTCATGATGTTAAATATTAATCCAAGATGTTACATATATACATTTTCATTTAGGTATATATATATATATATATATATATATATATATATATATATATATATATATATAACTATCAACCAAAGCTCTATAATCTATGAAACTATAAGATACAATACTTCACCGTTGAATTATATTGAGCCAAATCAAAGCACGACTGACTAAATAACATAAAGTATGAATGAAGGAACTAATCACCATTTCTATCTAGGCTTGGCTTATACAAGACCCATACAGATGCTAGGCAGAAACCCATGCCCAAATAAATGTGTATAGACCCCAAGACAAATGTCCCATGCGCACAAGGTACAGAAGAAGGGTTGGATTAAAACAGAGACTCAAACTTACTAATGGTGAACTGACGGTTGTATGAACCTGAAAGTAAATGGTGGAAGGGAAATCACTTATACGAGTTGCAATACTTAGAAAATGTCGGTTTCAATAATCAAAAGTAAAAACCAGTGAACTACTTGTAATCGCCTGGAGATGAGAGGGAACCAGATAGATGCTTTCGGGTTTCTAAGGCCTATTGGAGACATACTAAAGGACAGCGACAACACAGAAATTACATTATTTGGCCATCGAACCCAGGGCAAGGAAGTATAAGAAAGGTGGACACCACTCAGCTTCAACACACAATTTACCAGAAAGATAAAGAGAGATTTCAATAAGACAAAGGCATTTAACGTGATCTACATCAGACCCCCTTGTGGCTTCAACAAAGAGAATAAAATCAGCCAATGATGAATAAGAGAAGGGTGTTTAGAAAGCTATCACTGAAAGAATGGGTGGATACCAAACATTAAGGACAAAATGCCAACCCTATGGCATGCTATGATAGCAACATGAAGTTTAACCCAAAAGATAACCAAAGTCAAACGCAGATCACATAAGGCAAATGAAACGCATCAATATAAATTTATGTATATATCCTTTATTTTGAAAGAAAACGCTGATGATGAAGACGAGGAGGTAAAGCCATTTCAAGATTGGCTGCGGGGCATGACATAGGAGTTGGACATGGCTCTATCGCGCCATCCTCAAAGGTGATTTTGTACCAAAGCGAGAAGGATAACCCCGAATCTAAAGAGCTCATGTTTCAGGTGGGAACAAAAGTTGACACCATTTCGGTTCCCTTAAGGCATGCGAATCCAATACATGTAGCTGCCATTAGGTAATACAAGATAGCGAGATGGAAAGGATTCTTATTGCAAGGTTTATTTAAAATGTCCCATACCGCGGCTTGGTCCAACTTCGCACCTGCTTCAAGATTTAGTAGCGACATTAATATAAAAGAATTTCCTTAGATTTAGGTTTTAAAAACACACTGACTGAGAGGTGCAGATGATTAATTCCCCAGCCGGTCTGGACAAGGAAGATTCTAATAAGGCAGAGTGAACTACTTGAATGAAAGAGTCAAAAGGGCAGAAAGGACATGCTAGTGATAGAAGACACTTCCGTTTTCGAAGACAGTGCATGATGATTGCAAGCTGGGTGGAAATAAAAGAATGAAGCCTATCTCAATAAAAAAACAAACAGGGTATCTCCCATGAGTCGATCCTTAAGAAGAGGGGGGCTTGATGCAGTGATTACAATTATCGCCGAGTGACCAACTCAATTTATTTCCTTATTGTTTCCAAGAGCCCCCTATTCACAACACTCTCTAAGGCCGATATCAACCTATGCCAATACTGCAGATACCTATTCTAAAGAGAAGGTGACACTCTCTAATACATTCATCAGGTTACTAAGGAAGGCCATATAATCAGATTATGGGCAACAACCTATGTTGAATGGAATGAGTTCAGGACTTAAGGACTACAATTGCTTAGGGAAGGACCGAGCATTCAAGAAACATGCAGAAACAGGTGCAAAAGCAACGTTTGGAGCCAAAACTCTCAGATATTTTATGAGTCAATTCTGGGGAAAGAAATACGGTGAAAAACAACATGATGCTTATGAAGATAAACAAAGTTTAATACAGACACATAATTTTTTCCATCTAGCACAATAGTGTTAAATTTTTCTATCACAGTATTAAGATGAGGAGATTATTTTAGAATCTGGTGTATTTGCTTAGCGAGCTTGGAATATGATCACAGAGTGGTGTAGGAGCACCTATTTGATCACATGCCTCCATGAGGCCATATTGATTCATTTGTTCCATTTTGATGTTTTGATATTTTAATAAGGCCCAAGAGGCCACCTTTGTGTTGTTATAGATCCTAGGGTGTTGTTAATTTCTCATACATTGTAAAAATTGTCAAAAGTGCAAAATTAGGTAGATGAAGTGTCATTAATTTGTTTTGTCAAAAAACTAATCAAAAGGTGGTTGAAAATAGTTTTTTTTGGTTGAAAATATATAAATAAACCCTCTAAAACTCGAATTGGGGGTTAGAGACATCATTTTTGAAGTTTGACAAATGGAAACCTCAAATTTTGTGCATTTTTTGATTTTTACATTGTTACCAGGCTGAAGTTGTGTTTTGTACAGACTTTTATGGGATCAAATAATATATTATCATATATGGATGTAAATATCTCTATTTCTAGTTTCCAATCATTTTTTGTCTCATTGAATTTTATTGAGTTTTGTGGCAGATATGACTATTTTGGTGAAACCTATTCTAACAATATTCTCACGAATTCTGATTAAAAAGTGTGATGAAAGATACCGAGGAATGTAAAAAGTCTATATTTTGGATCTGAAACCTATTTAATTTTTGTTTCCATGTGAATATAATTTCATTTTCTTCAAAGTATCATCAAATTTCATTAAGATTTGAATAAGTTATGACCATTTTGTGAGGGAAGGTCTGAACCCTACCTAGGGTTTAAAGTTTTGGGAAAATACAATAACTTTCATTTCCACCATTGGATCTTCATAAAAATTGAAGGAAAAGTCTATAACTATGTTTTATTGAACCTCACAAGAGATATTTACTTCATTATTTGGTTTTCAAAAGTTATTAATGACTATTCATTGCATAAATTGTGGGCTGCCATAGTTATGTTTTCAATGTGATATACCCTAATAGCATGTGTTATACAAAGATTGTTTGATTATTGTGAGGAGTGTTTTGAATCCTCATAGCTTTGCATCAAATTATTATGAGCCTAGAAAAATATGGGCTGGTGAAGTTTTTTGGTTTTGTGTTGGTGTTTGTGGTTGTGTGTTGTGCAGGTTGAGGAAGAAAACCTGATTGCCTAGGTGTGGCAAAGTGAAGTGGAAGCAAGGAGAGACTTGCTTGTGGAGATGGATTTGTTGAGAAGATTGGAAAGATATTTGCAGGCTGAGGATTCAAGAAATAAGGAAAGAGAGGAAAAAGAGTTGAGAAAGATGGAAAGAAAGAAGAGGATAAGGCAAGAGAAGATGGACAAAGAGATTGCTGAGTTGAAGGGAGAATTGAAAAGAATTGAAGAAGAGTTCCAAGAATCCATGATGAAGATGGAACAAATGATGAAACAAGATACAAGTTGGCATTTGACATTGAAAAGGAAGATGGTTTGGCCTATAAAGAAGATTATGAACAAGAAAAGAAAACAAAAGAAGGCAGCAAATTTAGTCAAAGATGAAGAAGAAGATTTATGGGCACAATATGCAGCCATTGAAGAAGAATGGAATAGTAAGGTTGGTGATGGAAAAGTCACACAAGAGGAAGAAAAACTCATCAAGGTAGAAGAAAACAAGGACATTGAGGTTGCAAGTGAATTGGTGTCAAGATTGGATAAGTTGGTCATGGGTGAAGAGGAATTTGAAGTACAAGAAGACAAGGAGGAGACCTCAAGGTCTCTATATTTTGTTTCTAATTTTTCTTTGGATTATGTATGTGCAAGTTATGAAGGTCAAGGAAAAGTGTATGATGATATGATAGAGTTTTGGGACTTCCATGTTGCAAGAATTATTGATAGAAGAAGGCATAAGAAGAAAAAAATGAATAAAATACCAAATTTGATTGAAAGGACAAAGGACAATGTGCAAAGTAACTGGAAGACTAGGAAGAAGACAATTCAAAGGGGCTTGAATTCTTTTGCCCTTGGGAGTTTGGTGCAAGAGAACCTATTTGATCACATGCCTCCATGAGGCCATATTGAGTCATTTTGTTCCATTTTGATGTTTTGATATTTTAATAAGGCCCAAGAGGCCACCTTTGTGGTGTTATAGGTCCTAGGATGTTGTTCATTTCTCATATATTGTAAAAATTGTCAAAAGTTTAAAATTAGGTAGATGAAGTGTCATTAAGGTGTTTTGTCAACAAACTAATCAAAAGGTGGTTGAAAATAGTTGGTTTTGGTTGAAAATGTATAAAACCATCCAGAACTCGAATGGGGATTAGAGACATCATTTTGAAGTTTGATGAATGGCAACCTCAAGTTTTGTATACATTTTCTGATTTTTACATTGTTACCAGCTGAAGTTGTGTTTTGTACCGAATGGATAAAAATAATGGAGTATCATATATGGATGGAAATATATCTGTTTCTAGTTTCCAATTATTTTTTCTCATTGAATTTTATTGAGTTTTGTGGCAGATATGACTATTTTGGTGAGACTGCCTATTCTAACAATATTGTGCAGAATTTACAGTCTAAAAAAGTGTGATGGTACGAATGTAAAGTCTATATTTTGGATCTGAAATAATTGAATTTTGTTTCCATGTGAATCTACTTTCATTTGCTTCAAGTCTCATCAAATTTCATTAAGATTTGAATAAGTTATGACCATTTTTGTGAGGGCAGGTCTGAACCCTACCTAGGGTTTGCAGTTTTGGGAAAAATACAATAACTTTCATTTCCACCGTTGGATCTTCATAAAAATTGGAGGAAAAGGTCTATAACTATGTTTTATTCAATATCACCAGAGAGATTGGCTTCATTATTTGTTTTGTAAAGTTATTAATGACTGTTCATTGCACTAAATTGTGGGCTGCCATAGTTATGTTTCCAATGTGATATACAATGCTAATAGCATGTGTTATACAAAGATTGTTTTGGATTATTATTGAAGGTTTGTGAGATGTGTTGTTGAATCCTCCTAGTTCTGCATCACAGAGCTCCTCCAAATTCCCTGCTCCTAATCCCTTTGAGACTTCTCAATTCTAAGCCGTTCCTAGCTTCCTCAATATTTCAGAAAATACCACCCAAATTTCCCCCAAAAAATATTCACGGGAAGAGCCAAAAATAAAGAAAACCCCCAAATACTCCCCTAGAAAAGCCCATAAAAGGCCATTATTTTCAAAAATTTGTAACCGAAGAAGATTCTCTGCTTTATTTTCTTATTTTAAGCCAATTAATTAAATTTTGTAGCTGCATGCATTGGGTGCTGCCATGCCACAATTTAGAATAAAACTGACTTAATTATTGCCACTTCAATTTCTTTCTATTTGTAGCTGTTTAATAATTGCAGCTTTCCAATTCAATAATTTATTTCCTATTTTACCATTTTAATTTATTTCAACTATAATTTGTTAATAAATTTTTTTAATGTTTAATTTCCAAATACTTTTTCATTTAAAAATCATCTTATTATTCTATTTTCTTACCTCAAAATTTCATTTTATTATAACATTAATTATAAAAGAATTTATCATAAAGTTTAATTTATTAAAATCAAACAATCACTTTAACATTATTTATTTAATTTATTCATCCATCATAAAAGACTTCTATTAAATTATCTTCATGACTTTAATTTGATGTTTTCTATCTAAACAAGGTAATTAAACAAGGCACACACTTAGGTATCATCAACAATGATACTCAGCATGGAGGGGCATTACAGTATCAACATTATATCTTAACATCTACTTGGCTACCTTAAAATGCCACTCTTTTGGTTCTTAAATGGACCAAAAAATAATTAACTACAATGCTAATGTCTAGTCTAGTGTTGGTTAGGTAAGAGAGATTCCTAATCAAATTTTAGTAAAGAGTTACATTTTCCTATAGATAAAATTCAAATCATGATAGTTGCAATCCTAGTTATATGTGTATTGGCATTGGCTTACTATATTTTAGTTGATATTTCTCAAGAATTATCTTGAAATATTTTATTCTGGAAACAAATAGGTGGTAAGGTATTTTCCAGACCTCCAAGCTAAGATGGTAGGGTAAGATACCAAGATCAATCATGTAAAATGGATTTTTCAAATCATCCTTTTTCTATAAGAATCACCTATTTATGACTTCCCATGATGACTAGGTCATCAAAATATATCAAAATATATAATGATGATCATAAATTACTCCCTTTCTCTTTTTGATAAATATTTGAATCATAGGGACTTTACTAGAGACTATGATATCCAAATTATCATGAATCTTTATGTACCAATATTTAATATCCTTTTTGAGAAAATAGAGATATTTGAGCAATTTATACACCTTTTTTCTTGTCCAAGTACCAAAAAATTCTCTATTTGGGCCATTTAGACCTATTTTTTCAAGTATCCATTAAGTTATTTTTTACGTCCATTTTTTTTTATCAAGCTATGTAGTGAGAGAAAGTAACATTTTTCTATTTTTTATAAGATAAAATGTGTCCTAATAATCAATGTCTTACTTTCACTTATAGCCCATGGTTGTGATTCATACCTTGAATTTATTTATACTATCATTTAACTTATATTTTTTCTTGAATATATATTTACTTCTAATGGTCTTCTTCCCATGGAAGATAAATAAGATACCATGTCTTATTCTAAATATTAACTCTTGATACTTAATGTTCATTACATCCTTATAAGTATTATAAATTCTTGGCATTATTAATCCATGGATGGTTCAAAATTTTGAATAATAATGCTCATTAGGGTAATATTCACCTCATTGTGAGCCATGTTTCTTGTCCTAGGTCTTGTTGTGAATATTTTTAGGACTTCATTTATCTCTAAATCTCATAATGTTCTATCCATGGTCATTGATAATGCATTTTTTTTTTCTAGCATCCTTAAATATTTTTGGAGGAAAAATAATTGGGCTTTGGAATTTGAAAGAAAAGATATATGAGATAGTGAAATAATTTGAAGCTACTATAGATTCAAAATTGTTGAATTTATACATAATAATAAATAAAACTGGCAAGCACTACAAGTCCTAAGAGAAAATCCTAAGTCTAGAGTAATAATTTCAAAATTTTCCAATACAAAATTTGGACCTCCTTAGTAAGGTCAATAGAAATAAATTTATTATGCTCCTAACCTTTGAGATCCAATTCAAACACCTTATTCAATGGTCTCTTTTTGAATCTTCAAACCCATTGAGATTGTACCTTGGTGTATTGCAGTCACATCTTTTTGTATCTCAAGACACACCCTTTTATTCTTGGGTTATTTTATTTCAAATCTCTTAGAGACTTATACTTTTGTTTCCATCTATCTTTTTCATATGATTCATTAAAAAATAATCATTAATAGAGAAAATTATCATCATAATTTTTATATAGATATAAAATATGGTATAGCAATGTAAATATAAATAAAATAAAAAAAATATGTTGAAAGTTTTTAATTACACCTCTCAAATAAAGTTCTTTTGATACTAACCAATTGGAATTTGAAATATTAGTTTGTTGAGAGTTAATTATTGACTTAAAAATAGTTGATTTACTAATCTCGTTAATTAAAGACATTTCCCTTTTGAAATAAATAAAAAATTACACCCTTCTCAAGATATATCTTTTAAAGTAGATAGGACATCAAGAACATTAAATATTTCTTAATCTCAATATGTTGGTATATCAAATATGGCATAACTTGTTTCTAACTAGTATTTAATTATTACATTTCAACCAAATTTTATGATAAAAATTATTACTTGTTGAAAGGAGAATCATAACCTATAGGACCAATCAAAGTAACAATATATTGAGTATTGTAGTCAAGGATACAAGGTAAAATGAATGATAACCTCGCCTTATAACTTAACACCAAAAAAAGTGAGCTTAGTTGTTACCTTCTATAGATTATGGCTTTATATATATCTTGAATGTTAGTGTGGGTTTGTTGAATGTACAAGACAATTGAGAGGGGGTGAATCAGTTGTACATTAAAACATCAAAACTCTTATTAACATCCAGATCTACATTAGCTATTAAACCCATAACAACCATTAAAACCTTATCAAGCATTAGCAGAACATAAACATGAGAAACAATAATGAAAAACACATACAAACAGTACATGAGAACACCATATTTACGTGGAAAACCTAAGGGAAAAACCACAGTGATGATTAGCTCATAATATAAAGTAATAACAACATCGAATACAATAGTCTCACTGTTAATGGCTCATAGATTAGAAAGAAGAAAGAATATTTTTACAATGAGAAATACATCTCAGAGCAACAAAAAAGATCCACCATTGCATCACCAAATCATTCACACTCTCTTTGAAGAATGTAGACACCTTATGCTCACTACTTCTAGTAGTCTTAGGCATTAAATCTAGCATTGAAATTCACACTTTCATACTTCACATCTCAACACTTCGTGCCACAAACATAACACACTCATCCTCCATTAATTCATCACACATATATACCATCCTCAACCTTGAAAATAATCTACAAGGTCAGCTAGATGCACCTAAAACATAACATTCAAAATAGGTTGGCACCAAAACATTCTCGCTATGGAGAGGAATGAAGGAATACCACATAACACCTTAACTTAGATCCAAATCTACACACACATGTCATGCCAAGCTTCAAAAAACACCGAAGCACATCCAAAATCAGTGTAAAGACCCAAGGTTGGTTGAACCTATGTTAACACCATTGAAAATTTAAGTACACACTTCCTTAGATCCAAAGATGACTCACAAACCACACACAACACTTAAACTTAATCTGGAATACTCCATCAACACCCTAAAATCTAACAAATCCTTCACAACAAAATTCATCCAAAAAATGTAATCATTTTGTACACCTAATTAACCTTGTATACAATGTAACACATGAATCTAACATTGTGGAGCACCAAAACTCAAAAAACTCAGATTGAAGATATATATGAATAATATAAGCATACTTCTAGATCTGCAAGACCAAAATCCACAATGTGTAGAAATGTGGAGCAATTCCAATTCTCTCAAACAATATTGCTTCATAGTTCACACATTGGTGAATATAGCTTCTTATGCCACATGATCCAAAGCCAAAAACTATAGATATAACACCTCTAATCAACATATCCAAACCACACAAGAAGATCTTCAACCATGAAGAAATGTAGAGTAAAAAAATGAACACTACTCTTCCACATTGAACACTCTTTTAATCAAATTTTCTCAAAAGCACTTGGAAACCAAGCACCACAAGCACCATCTCAACATTTGTGACACCTTCTTAGAATATCAACCACACAAGATGTTGAACATCAACAAACATATGATTATAAAATCAACACTAGAGGTTGACATCAGTGAGACTACTAATGACAACATAATGCAACCAATGAAAGCATCTCCATAGGTTGGCATCAATACAACAACATAGATATGTTGACATCAATGAAAACACAAACTTCCAACAATCTCCTATTTTGTTATTGATGACAACACATGATATAAAAAACCATCAATAACAATAAAAAATCTAATCACCAACACATATACTACACATTAGTGCACACTACTCCCCCTTGCACAAACATCTATTATTTTCAACACTTTCACTTTCTCCCATTTTCTTCATATGGTTTTTTAGCTAACTTTCTCTCCCCCTTTGACATCAATGGAAAAGGGAAACACATATTTTATTTTATTTTCTTCCCATTTGACATCAATCACACATATACCTACTTTGCAACTTCCTTTTCAGTTCACTTCTTTGCACACTCCCCCTTAGGAGTACACAACATGCTGCATCAACCAACAACCACTACAACCTACACTTTTCTTTTTGCTGCTCATATCCTTTGACACAATTGACAAAGGAGAAAATTTGCATGCTTACTCTCTTCCCACACAATGAAAACACTTACGCCCCCTGACTTTAATGACCAATAATGCCACTGCCTACTCCCCCTGAGAGTTAGCCACCAATATCAATCTAGAACAAGGAATGCATATCGAAACCCACTGGACTAATGCATAACCTTATGCGTCTAATTGAAAGGAGGGGAAGTAACCCCTAACTTCTCCCAAAGATACTCAAATGTATCCTTAGGAAAAGCCTTTGTGAATATATCTACAACTTTATTCTTAATAGCACACACTCTAACTTCACCTCTTTCTCTACAAAATTTTCTCTCAAAAGTGATACCAGATTGAAATATGCTTTGTCCTAGAATGCATTTCCAGATTCTTTGAAATATTGATGGAACTTTTATTATCACATAAGATATGAATTGGTTCATTATATGACACTCTAATATCCTTCAATGTTAACTTATGTTTGCTTCATTCACAACACCTATGTGTAGCATGATGCTGTAGTAATGTATTCTACCTTTGCAGTAGATAATGACACTAAATCCTTCCTCTTGTTAAGCCAATACACCAACCTACTTCCAAGAAAGAAAGCACCACCACTTTTCCTTCTTCTATCATCCACACAACCTACCCAATCTGCATCTGTATAGGCACTTAAAGAGAAAACAATATCCTTTGGATACCATAATCCTTATTTTGGAGTGCCCTTTAAGTATATGAATATCCTCTTTACTGTTGCCACATGTGACTCTATGGGATTTTCTTGAAATATAGCCACAAGAAAAATTGCATACATGATATCCAGTCTAGTAGAAGTTAGGTATAGAATCCCACCAATCATTGATCTGTACTTTCTCTGATCAACCCTAGGAGATTCATCATTCTTACTCAACTTGCAACCAGTAATCATAGGAGTGCATACCCGTTTAGAGTCTTCCATTCCAAACTTCTTCAACATTTCCTTGACATACTTTGACTGTGAAATGTAGATACCTTTTTTTGTCTGACTGATTTGAAGCCCAAGGAATAAATTCATCTCCCAAAACATTGACATTTCAAACTCTTTCTACATCTCTTCTCTAAATCTCTTGCACATAATTTCATTTCCTTCAAATATTATGTCATCAACATACACAACCACAATCAATATTTTGTCTTTCTCAACTTTAAAATAAATATTGCTATCTATGGTACCTTTATTGAATCCCTACTACAACAAGCATCTATCCAATTTTTCATACCAAGCTCTAGGAGCTTGCTTGAGCCCATATAGTGCCTTCTTCAATATACAAACCATATTAGGATTATTTGATAACTAAAACCCTTAGTAGATTCAACAATATCATCCATTTGATAAACATTGAAATCCTTATAT
>VDFB02284802.1:0-15314 GCA_007258455.2 Sequoia sempervirens
TAAATCTCTTGCACATAATTTCATTTCCTTCAAATATTATGTCATCAACATACACAACCACAATCAATATTTTGTCTTTCTCAACTTTAAAATAAATATTGCTATCTATGGTACCTTTATTGAATCCCTACTACAACAAGCATCTATCCAATTTTTCATACCAAGCTCTAGGAGCTTGCTTGAGCCCATATAGTGCCTTCTTCAATATACAAACCATATTAGGATTATTTGATAACTAAAACCCTTAGTAGATTCAACAATATCATCCATTTGATAAACATTGAAATCCTTATATGTTGCAAGAGCCAAAAACATCCTAATAGCCTCCATCCTTTCCATTGGAGAAAATATCTCTTCAAAATATATTCCTTCTAATTGTGAGTATCTATTGATCACAATGTTAGTTGCACACCAAAAATGCAAATAAAGCCTCATAGATAGACTGTAGGAACCTATCTTTACTTGAAAGATTGAACCAAGACAACCTAAATCAAGTCTAACTCAACTTAATCCTAAGTATCATTTATGTTAGGTCTTGACCATACCAAGTTCGCATTAGGGTTCATTGTGATAATGTTGTTAATCACAATAGGTAAATGGTCTTTTTGGGTTCTGTAATACCCCTCATGCTACTATTTGATTTTGACATTCACTGTGGTTTTGTTTGGCACATTGTGATTTTGGCTGATACTGTTGCTATTATGTGTGGTAGCTTAGACTATTACTATACTCTTATGATGCCATGGATATTGTGACGACATTTTATTATGATCATTTGATGGAGTTATTTGGAATGCAGTAGACTATAGAATAGTAATTTATGATGTGGTGTAAAATTATAATGCTTTATATGATGATATGTTTTGGTGAGGGGACAGGTAGCATCACTCATTCGCGAGCACCCTGCTACGCTGTGAATCCTCCTCACAATGCTTTGATTTTATGTATATTGTATATCACCTTGTGGATGCAGGCTTTACAGGAATAAGACTCGATTCCACCTATTTCGGTAGGTCTGGGCGAGCATTGAACCAACCCAACGGCAGGAAGTTGAATATTTGAGGTGACATGAAAAGTAACTCCATACCAAGGTGTCAACAGTCTTGTATCTTCATGATTTGTGCATATTGGTCACATTCAATTGTGTAGTTACATTGGTCTTTGTATGATTTTATGATTTGTCTAAAGTGGTGAATGGTCTTATGTGGTAAATTAAATAATTGAGTAATTAATAAAATAAAAACATAAAATAATAATTAAATATGGCAATAAATAAATATTGGTAATAATAAAAATATTACTTTTATTTTGAGTCTCTCAATGGTTGATTTTAATAAGTAATTATTTAATAAAGAATTGTGGAGATGATGAATATTTATATATTTGTTCATGTTGTGGATTTAAAATTTATTTAGTTTTAATTAAATGCATGAAAATGAAAATGTATTATGGGAAAAGCATCAATGAATATTATTTGGTTTTATTTCTTGAAATGTGTCCTCTGGTATTCACAGGAAGAGGAAATTGAAGGGATTCATGGGAATGGATTTTAAGAGGAGGTTTCTTTGTTTGAGGGGATGGTTTTTGGAATGCTGGAGAAATTTTATCTTCAATCATTTTTCTACCCTTAGTTCTTTTCTATTTTTGGAGAAATTGGTGTAGAGGAAGGAAGGTTTGGATCCGTTGCTGGAATATTTGCAGCAAAGGAAGTAGTGCAGCAAGAGGATCAAAGCTTCTTCAATCTTTTGCAAGTGAAGGACGCCAGGTTCCTTTTAATTTATTTATCTTCTGTGAAATAGGAATTTGTGTTTGTAAATGAAATTTATATTTAGGGTTGAAAATTAGATAATGATAGGAAGAAAATTTATTGGGGTTACAGTTTAATCAAAGAAAATTGGGGACTGTTATTTGATTGATGAAATCTCTGGGGTTTCTGGGTTGTGGCTGTTTCTTTAAAAAAAGAGAGGGGTTTTTATTGCAATCTAGGAATTAAATAGCATTCTCTTATTTAATTTTGTTTTAAAAATTTTGTTATTGTTTTGAAAACAGTTACCTTTCCTCGGATTGCTGGTTCATATATATATTTCTTTATAAAACATTTTATTTCAAACATGCACAGTGAATTGCATGTGTACAGTAATTCTCTGTTACTGTAAATATTCGAATCTCTGTAAATATATATACATACATATATATATATATTAGATATATATATATATACATATACATAAATATATATATATATTTTTTTAATCGAATGAAATTTGAATGGAAATTCAAAATTCTTAGAAACCCATGTTATTTCTTCCATCGCTCTGTGTGCGGAATTCTGTATTGAATTTATGTTATGTATTTTATGGCTGTGTGGGGGATGGCTTCGACCGTACCCACCACACTGCCATCATCGGCCGTCGGTACCGTCGGTACCATGGACAGTCTAGACTGTCCACGGCCGGCGGGGTCCAGTCCTCTATGCATTTGTTGGGATTAAATCCCCATTTAAATTTTAATGTTTGTGAATATAATTTTTAATATGCGATTTTTATATATTAAAATTCTGTGCGGATTTTTATTTGGATATATATATATGTATATATATATATGTTTGTAGATATATATTTATATATATATATAGATTAATTTATTTATTCTGGTTGCAGTATTATTTAATTAATTTCACTGTTATTTAAGAAGAATATATATATATATACTATTTTATTTCTGTTTAATAGATATTCTGTTAATTCAACTGTTAGTTAAAATGTATAAATATATTCTGTTCTGTTCTGATTAAAATTATATTTTTCTGTAATTTATCTGTTATCTAGAAAATAGATATTCACAGTTAGATTCTGTTTCTTTTCTATTTAATAATAAAGCAGAAATTTTTACAATGAAAATATTAGTAAATTAGAAAGAAATCTGTTTTACTGAATTTACAACTTGGAAAGGATATTGTGGGTAAAACAGCATTGTTTATTAATTTTGGTTTTAGTATGATTGCATTTTAGGAATGGAATTTATTTTGTAATCTACTTTGGAATTAAATAGGTTATCTCTTTTAATTATTTATTCTTGAAATTTAATCTTGTTACATTGTTGGGTTTGGGACACTGTTAATTTCTTGATGTGGGAACCCGTTTGTGTCAACACTTTAGTCTTCCAGAGGATGATGTTTTTTGCTGAGTTTATACTTTAGTTTATGTTTTTTGTTGAGTTTATATTTGGGTAGTAATATCATTGCAAGATTTTAAAATGGATGCCTTGTCTTCATTAGTGCTACCACTAACTAATGGAAGGCTGAGAAGGTCGTGGTTGGCAAGGTCGTGACCTCGTCCTCACGAGAGGTCTATGGCTCCGCATGAGTCACCCTATGGACTGGCGCCTCCAATTGGGAGGAAGAGCACAGGATGACCATAGATGGGACCGATGCCTCCAGTTGGGAGGAAGAGCACAGGACAGCCCATGTAGGACTATGCGATGACACTCTCCCCTAGTTGCCCATGTGTTTGTGTTATTGTGTTCCTCTGGAAGTGGGTTATGGGAGTTGATTTAGATTGTTGTTTGAATTGATTTAAATTGATTTAAGATTATTGTTTTGATACCTCTTTAGCATGCGTTGTATGATCTCATTTATATTTTATTTATGATCTTGCATCTTTATGACATTGTGATATGGTGTTATTGGTTGCTCATTTTAATTGGTGTATTGTGAGATGGATCTATGTTGGTACTTTTTGTATGGTTGTACTTTTTGTTGTCATTCTTGGTCGGAGTTACTTCTCTGTCACCTCTTAGCATAGGGGTGGTCGGGTGGAATGTGCTCCGCACACCGTTGGGTTCCGCATCAGCGTTCGTGGCTTCAGTTGCATCCAGTTGAAGATTTATTCCAGTTGATCTCCTTGTATTTTGATAAACTTGTATATTGTATTCATCCCACATGTTTGGGATTCATGATGTAACTTTATGGACGATGTAACATTTGAAAGATGATGTAATGTAATTATCTACTTTGTAATTTTAAGTGGGTTATGAAATGTCTCATGGGGTTATCTTGTGATAGAATTTATGTATGTATTTATATAATGTTGTCATTTATAGTTTCTTGTTTGATATCTTATGAGATGATGTTTAGTAATGTTTATTTTTTGATGTAACCTCATGGGGCCCCAAAGGACATGGTTGATTATGTTGTTTGTATGAAGTATATGAGTATGTATATGATCATTTAATATTGGTATGATGATTATTTATCTTTCTTTTAAAAAAAAAAAAAAATTTGTGTTCTTTTGTTGTTTGTTCTTTGGGGCTTGCACGGCAGGCGTTACAACTTGGTATCAGAGCCAAGGTTGCACATGCTGGGGTCTCTGGGTAGTTATGTCCGCTAGGTAACCTTTGCATGTTGGCTCTTGAGCCCATGTGTACCTTTGTCTTGCTGTGCAGAAGCATGCCTAGAGGCAGAGGTAGAGGTAGAGGTAGAGGCCGAGGAAGAGGCCGAGGTGGTGGCCGTGGGGCTAATGAACTGAATCCTTCACTGCCAAGTTCTCATGGTCCTGAGTCTGAGGAGAAACAGAATTCTCAGATCAATCCGTCGGATGGTGGACCGAATGCGGAACAGCCGGGGTTGGATGGACAGTTGCAGCATCTATTGGGTGAGCTTCTTGATAGATTGGGTCCTAGACCTAATGGGGATCAGCCGGTTGAGAGGGAAAGAGAAAGGTCTCCAAGGCACAGGGGAGCTTCAGTTGATCAGGATGCTTTATTAGCTGGTCATATGAGGGATTTAATGATAACTCATCCACCTACCTTTGATGGCTCTGGAGGAGGGTTGGAAGCTGAGACCTGGTTAATTGATTTGGGCTGATGCTTCATAATGCACCCCTACGGTAGTAATACCAAGGCTCGATGTGCTGTTATGCATTTGTGGGGTTTTGCGTCCACTTGGTGGTAGCTTGAGGAACAAAAGTTGCATATGGATATTAGTATGGTCACTTGGGAATTTTTCTTGGAAAGGTTCAGGGCTCGCTTCCTCTCAGATCATTGGAGGCAGTGCAGGGCAGATGAATTTCACGATCTTAAGCAAATGGAAATGTCAGTGGAGTAGTATGAACATCGCTTCTATGAGCTAAAGCAGTATGCAGGTATTAGCCATGATGAAGGGATGTTGGTTCAACACTTTGTTCGAGGTTTGAACGCACGCATCAGTGGTGGTGTAAGGGTCTTCGAACCTAAGACCATGGAAGTTGCTGTTGAGAAGGCTCGTCTGGTAGAGGAAAACTTGGCCATGGCTTTGGGTGGTCATGTAGGAGTACAGATTGGTAGTGTGCCCGCTACTAGAGCTGTTTAGCAAGGGGGTCAGACTCAGTCAGCAGGACCTTCTAAAAGTCATTTTGGGCCTTCGAGAGGGGGTCAGCAGCAGCAGTCTCAACCGAAGCACAAGAATGCTACTTCCCAGCAAGGTGGTCAATTTTAGTTTCGCAAGGATCAGAACCAAAACCGTACAAATTCGGGACAGCCTGCACTGAGTTTTCAGTCTGCACCTAGTCGAGGGAGTTTCCAGCAATCGAATGCTCCATCCGGGGGAAGAGGTTTTGGTCGAGGTTCTGGATGTTTCTCGTGTGGGCAGCAAGGGCATATTGCTAGGATGTGTCCTCACAAGAATGCTTCAGAGTTTAGTCAGAAACCAGCTATGTCCGAGCTGACAGTGGGAGACGTAGGGAGATCTCACCAAGTCTTCGCAACAGTGGATAATCGGCAGGCGGATCATCAGAGAACCATCATTGAAACTACAGGTTCATTACATAAGTTTAACATTTCAGTAATTTTTGATTCTGGTGCATCTAATTCTTTTATCTCTCCTTTAGTTGTTGAGCGATGTAAACTGGGGGCAATAAGGCAAAGCAAAAAGTGGCAAGTTGAGTTAGCTTCAGGATCTAAGGTTGTGGTTGAGAAGCTTGTGCAAGGTTGTAGGTTAGAGTTAGGGGCCATGTCAACTAAGGTGGATCTCAGAATTCTTCCACTTGGTTCTTATGATGTAGTCTTGGGCATGGATTGGCTAAGCTCACATCATGCTTTGATTGATTGCCACCGTAAGGCAGTGCGGTGTGTGGATGATTTTGGTAAAGAGGTGGAAATTGTGGGTGTTCAGAGGCCTGTCTCTTTGAGAATGATTTCAGCTATGCAGTTAAAAAGGTGTTTTCGTCAGGGTTGTTAGCTCTTTGCTGTATCAGTTAATGACCTTGAGTCAGAGGTTAATGGGGAGGTTTCTTTGAATGATTACCCTCTTCTTGCAGAATTTTTTGATGTCTTCCCTAGTGAGATACCAGGTATGCCTCCTAAGCGAGAGGTGGATTTTAGGATTGATTTGGTGCCTGGGGCTGAGCCTATTTCTCAGGCTCCTTACAGGATGACCACTCAGGAGCTCCAAGAGCTTTGTCTATAGTTAGAAGAATTGTTAACTAAGGGGTTTATCCGCCCTAGTGTCTCTCCGTGGGGAGCACCAGTGATTTTTGTCAAAAAGAAGGATGGGTCTCTCCGCCTTTGTATCGATTACCGACAATTGAACAAGGTAACAGTAAAGAATCATTATCCCCTTCCCAGGATTGATGATCTCTTTGATCAGATAAAAGGGGCAAAGGTATTTTCCAAGATCGACCTTAAATCAGGGTATCATCAGTTGCGGATAGCAGAGGTTGATATTCATAAAACTGCATTTTGTACGCGGTATGGTCATTACGAGTTCACAGTGATGCCATTCGGGTTGACAAATGCACCTTCAGTCTTTATGAGTCTAATGAATGGGGTATTTCAAACTTTCTTGGATAGGTTCGTCCTCGTGTTTCTTGATGATATTTTGATTTATTCTAAGTCTATGGAGGAGCATGAGGTGCACCTAAAGTAGGTTTTGCATTGCTTAAGGGACAATCAGTTGTATGCCAATTTGGCAAAGTGTGACTTTTATAAGACTAAAGTTTAGTATCTGGGCCATGTGATTTCTGAAGAGGGAATTTCTGTTGATCTTGCTAAAATCCAGGCTATCATGGATTGGCCCGTGCCCACTAATGTCTCAGAAATTTGTAGTTTCATGGGACTAGTTGGGTATTATCGGCGATATGTTCTCCAACATCCACAAATTTTGAAATTAACTTAAAATGAAACATCTCCTGACCTTTTATAAGAACAATACACTTGGGAAATTCAATCAACATATGAGAGGGAATCCAAGGGACAATCACGACAAGGCATGTGGAATATGAAAAATGGCAAGAGAATTGACGTCGAAATCAAGAGATGTCGACCTTCCTCATCACATTACAATCTTTCAAGATCTCCATATTTATAATATAGCCAAGTTTGTAACTTGAATTTGAGTAGATTTGTCAAACAAAATCTAGGGGCTTCTTGGATACATAGAGTGATCAGGTGGACATAGAAAAATATAAGGAAATATGCATCCACCAGCTTTATGCTCCACTTTTTGGCTCTGCCTCAAGCTTAAAACTACTAGGAACAATTCATAGAGGAGGTTGGTGCATTCTTTCACCTTATTCATAATACTAGGATTCCTGACATTGTGACAACTCAAGCTCCTCCTTCACATAGACTACCAAAATGTTTTACCTGACTTGGATATGATTCTACTCATGATCCAAATTTTCTTGACCATCCATACCTGAATATTGCATCACAATCTATTCATCTTGCAAGTACAAATTCCACATATTAATCCCTTTTTAGAACATTCATAAAACTCATTAAAACAAAACCATCATTAATAAATCATCATTTCCAAAAAATTATAAATATCACACTTCAATACATTCTCGCATAATTATCCTCTTAGGTGGGTTATCAGACCTTTTGAATCCCCTGAGAAAACTTAAACATTTAACTTTAAACTTAACACTGTTACACAGTATGTGGTACTTGACACTTCAACTTTTACCAAAATAAAACATTCCTAGATCTTAGATTCTACCAGAACCTCCACACTTCCTATACCTTCATTCCTGGACCAAAACACTTTACCAAAACCTTGCATTAACATTTTAACACTTTTTTCCTTTTGATACCTAGTACCCGATACCTGGTACACTCGAATCATGAATTACTCCAAAAATTTCCTTTTAACTTTAACTTCTGGTGATCCCTTTTTGGCTAACCATCACCTACCATAAGAATTAGTTTTCACTTGGGTCCCCAAGGATTACAATCTTGGGGTGTGTTGTGAAACCACACAACAACTTGAAATCAATAAAACCAAATTTAAAAGAAACCCATGATCAAATCACTCACTATAAATTATAACTTATACATATTTTCCAACAATAACTCCTCACCTTTATCTGAATTTTCCCATAAAGACTATAAAATTTCTCCAAAAAGTATCAATGTGTGCCTTGATTAATTCTAGTTTCTAGAACTTTGTGAAAAACATTAGTTCATTGACATTAACTACATAATTTGGTAATCCTCCAAAGCCAACCTTGGATAGAGCCTTGCTACCAGTAAGGCATCCATAGCCTCGACAAGGTTATCTCTATAATTCCCCCAAACATAGCTCTATTGCCAATCATGCATCCATAGCCCCAATAGAGATATTTGGATAGCCTAAAGAGTTGAATTTTTTCCTCTTTTGATATTTCTTTCAAGATATTCACTTTTCTTTTTTTCTTTTGATATTTCTTTGTAAGCTCATTTTCTTCAACTTGTAGGCAATGAAGCCTGCTATTAGGTTGGGAATTACAGTGGTAGAAAAGGTTACCTTTTTCTTTTCGTTCAATGTAAATCCCTTCATTGTTTCACCAATTCCCAAAAACGCACTTAATTATTCCCTGTAGATGCAACTTTCCAGCTAAATTTTACCATCCTTATGCCAAATTATAGCTAACTTCAATTTGCTATCTGTTGAAAAAAATATGCATAAGTTAAAATTTAGCAGCAAGTAATCCAATCACCAAATTAATGTTAAATTTAGAAACATTGGTTACCACCCTTCCATTTTAATTTTTCTATGGCAACCACTAAAATACTTGTTTGGAAATTTTGATTTGATGGTGTTGCACTATTATTAATGCATCAGAGTTGTCATGATTACACTTAATTCTGACCATAATCCTTTGCATTTAATTCACACACCTTAGTTCACACATGTATTGTTTCCTTTAATTTCCTAGATACTTACGTGTGCCACATTACTAGCTTAACTTTCCTTTCTGCAATGTACACATGGACACCTTCTTGATTAGTATGGCTTGATAAAATATAATGAAATTACCACCATCAAATTTTGAAATCTTCAATTTGCTCGATTTGTGATCTTCGTACTAAATTTTTTTGAAGAAATGACCACCCATCTTATGAGAATTTATTTGATTTAGCATTAGACTCTGGAGAAAATTCATCTTGTTGCCACCTCAACTTGCATTTCTCAAAACTTTGATCCAGACAACTATGTACCACAGATTTCTCATAGTTTTCTATAAATTCCAAACTTCTCTTTCAAATTCTTCACATCTTCTTTTGCATTCTTCAACCATTTCTTACTTTTTCACTTTGCTTGTGCTTTATTGCTTCCAAGCCATGGATAATCCCATCTTCCTAACTTGCGTTCATCACCAGAATGGCTATCTAGGTTGCATTACTACCCAGAGGCTGAATATGGTTTTATTTCTTAGGACTTCGGCTACCCAAATCCAATTTATGCTTGGTCCTTAGGGAAAATTTTGTTGAGTTCAGAGTGTATTATAGGTTGAATTCAGACTTGGCTTCGTGGTTCATAGCCTTGCTCTTGGACTTTGGGATTTCTATTGATGAAGTTCATGATGCTACAAATACGATAGTGCAACCTAATTTTCTAGGGAATTTGGACTATGTCCTTTCTGTTGCACACTTGGCCATTGGAATTCCCTCTGCTAATGCTATTCATCTATTTTTGGAAAGAGGAGAATTAGTTCCCATCTGACCTTTCCTTACTGATCTTCATACCCTTGACCTTGATACTCATAGGGACAACGCTTACCTAGGATATACTACCCTTATGGATGAAGCATCCTAGATTGACTAATTAGCTCCCCCCTACTACCTTTAGCTCAACTCCTCTTTTTTCCTTTTTGCACCTTTTTATAGCAATAATTTTTTTATTTTTCCATACATTAAACATGTATTTACTATGCATGGTTTTATTTATTTATTTATTTATTTTAATTCATAGTGCAATGTTTCAAGAATATTTCAATTCACTCTCATGTGTGTTTTAAATTAAGCATAACTCATTAATACTGAGAATAAACCAAAAAGAAAAAAAAACCTACGAAAGAAAACTAACCTAACTAACTAAAACTTACACTAAGAATATGACTAACCCTAACTAAGAAATTTACCTTAATTTGTATTACTATCTTCATGGTGTTTTTTGTACGAATTATAGTAGGATTTTCTTTAAATTCACTTGAATAGCTTTCAAATATCCTATTGTAACAATGAATTATATTAACTTTTTGCATTTAATAAATGTAAATTCAAAGGCATACTTACTAATAAACTGGATCATATGTATGAAAACAACCTCAGTAAAGCTCGATTGCACACACCTTTGATGGCTTCTCCATACTCTACCTTCTTCCAATCTTGGTTCATGGTTTTTCTTCTCACTTTTCTCTATTCCATGAATGACTACACTCATTTCTTGATTCTTTTTCTCTCCAAGATTTTCCAAGTCCTTGGCCCTGTCTTCACTCTTAGTAACACTATTCACTTAGACCAAGAGGTAACACACTTTACACTATCATCAAAAATAGAGAAAGTAAAAACTTGATACTCTATATTCTCCATGAAATCAAGAATTTATTCCCTTTTAGATCATGGATTCTTAGTTAGGAATGAGAAGCACGCCTCTCCCACTCATTTTTCCCACTTTCTCTCTTCATTGTCACCTTCCACGTGTGAGAAGATTGATGACTCATCACTTTCATTTTCACACTTTTGGCGCACTGTTCTAAGTCTCAATGTGTACCTTTTCCTAGAGATTTTACAGGGCTTTCTATAACTCTAGGCAATTATGGTTGGTGAATTCACCATTGCTGATTCAGGGTAGAATATTTCTTCACTTTCAGGTTTGGATTTTCTTCCTATCTAAACTTCACTTTCCTTAGTTGATGGGGCCCGTCGAGAATACAAAATCTGTATTGAACTTTGAAATAGAGAGATGTACAGAACAGAGGAAAATGACTCTACTGTTGCTTTCGAAAAATTGAAAATTTGGGTTACAGAAGCTTACATACAACCTCAGGCTTGTTTCATTTAATAAAATCAACTCTAGAAGAAAACCTACTGTGAGCCACAATCCCATCAACCCTTTTTATTTTTCCCCGGCCAGCCACCTAGAAGTTTCGCGATTAGAAAAATGGGTGCCACCCATTTGATTCTTTACAACTCTGAAGAGTTACATAAATTCACTTTTCAAGGTTGACTTCATGGGGGCCATAAATTTTAGTCAGAGTGTCATTTATTTATTATTTGAACACTCGATGAGGCTGCTTAGCGGAAATCCACTATGAGTCAGCGGTTCCTTAACTTTTGGGCTATTTGGGGCCTCTAAAGTTTTTATATCTGAATTGAAGTTGCGTTGGATAATTCCACCAGACATAAACTTCATTCTAAACCACTTCAAACTATTGAAGTTGATTCTTTAAAATACAATTTTTTCGGTTAAACTTAGCAGGGTAGGTACTTTCTTAATATCCCGAACTGTTAGGCCACAGCTTACTAAAATGATAAAGTGCCCATTTGCTTTTGAGCGTACTGGTGCCTTCTAAATTCTCTGGGACTCGAAACAACAAAGAAAATCGTGGTGGGTGATCTGAATTACCGTTAGGTCAACCGCATCAACGGTTCCTTTCTTTTAGCAGTCAAAGAAATTTTCGTTAACAAAATCACATTATAAGTAGCCAAACTCACTCTAGTTAGAAAAATTTCACAATCAATTTCACCATGATCAGTTGTATCATGAATTCTACACTTGGTGACCCTACCAAAGGTGAACAAACCTCAAAGGGTAAAGTCTTCGATTAAGGATTTTTAGAGCTTATAAACGTCCATTTTACTTTTCATTACCAACTCACTTAGAATTTCATCTCGCAAGAAACTTTCCAACCTAGAACTAGGATGATGATATCGATTCCAAATAAAACCCATAGATGTCCCTCCCTCTAGTGCCAGGACCTGTTGATCATGATGTTATTCACACACCAATAATGTAGATAAATCCTCATAGACATATTGTAGGAACCTATCTTTACTTGAAATATTGAACCAGGACAACCTAAATCTTAAGCTAACTCAACTTAATCCCAAGGCTCATTTATGTTAGGTCTTGACCATACTAGGTTTGCATCAGGGTTCATTGTGATCATTCTATTAATCACAAGGCATAAACAGTCTTTTTGGGTTATCAAAGGAATCATATCGATACGTAAGATATAATCTTGGTCTAGTCATTTAACAACTTCATGAAATAAAAAAAATGCAATAACATTTAATGAACTTCAAATAACTTTGCTTTCACTTGAGTAGATTTAGATTTAAGCATTTAGCAATATCATGAAATCAAAATATTTTGCAATAAAATTTTAATTCATTCATCTCTTTTTTGGAACATTTTCTAAAATTTAAACATTTATTCTAAAATAAAGCATCAAAAGTACTGAAAAGGTAAATTTTCTCCTAGGTATTATCCAAGCATGCCTCAAGAATTAACAAAACCAAAGAAAACTATTCCATATGTCACCAAATTACTTCACAGCTAAGCACAAAATGATGTGAGATTTTAAAGAGAGGGGGATTATTTGACACTAGATAGGGTCTGTATGTACCCTTAAATGGTGCAACATGTATAGTCTTGTCCAACAAGAACAAACAATCAGCTACGTAAGATTTCATATCAAGAAATAGCTTTCAAATTGGATATGATATTGATTAGCTTCTAATGAAACATACAAGTTTTTAATTTGGAATGGAACAAAAAACAAGAAAAAGAATAAAAATGAAAGAATTTTTGGTTCTTCGACATCCACAAATTTTGAAATTAACTTAAAATGAAACATCTCCTAGCCTTTTATAAGAACAAGACACTTGGGAAATTCAATCAACATATGAGAGGGAATCCAAGGGATGAATCATGACAAGGCACATGGAATATGACAATTGGCAGGAGAATTGTTGACAAAGTCAACAGATGTGAACCTTCCTCAGCATGTTAAAATATTTCAAAATCTCCATCTTTATAATATAGCTAGGATAGTAACTTGAATCCGAGTAGATCTGTCAAACAAAATGTAGGGGATTCCTGGATACACAAAGTGATCAGGTGGACATCGAAAAATATAAGGAAATCTACATCCACTGGCTTTATTCTCCCACATTTTAGTTCTTTCTTGAGCTTAACTCCTAAGAATGAGTCACACCATAGGTTGGTACATTCTTCACTACATTCATAATACTAGGATTCTTGGCATTGCAACAACTCAAGCTCCTCCTCATAGAATCCCAGAACATTTCACCTGACCTGGTTATGATTCTACTTGTGATCCAAATTTTGCTAATTTTCCATACTCGAATAATGCATCACAATTATTCCCCATGCAAGTAAAAATTCCACATATTAATCCCTTTTTAAAACATTCATAAAACTCTCATGAAAAAACAACCATTATTAATAAATCATATTTTCAACCAAATCATAGATATCACACTTCAATGCATTATCACATAATTATCTGTTTAGTTGGGTTACTAGACCTTTTGAATCCCTTGATAAAACTTGAACATTTAACTTTAAAGTTAACACTATTACCTGATACCCAATACCTAACACTTCATCTTTTACCAAAATAAAACTTTCCCAGATCCCAGATTCTATTGGAACCTCCATGCTTCTTAGACCTTCATTCCTAGATTGGAACACTTTATCAAAACCTTGCATTAACATTTTACCACTTTTGGCCCTCTGATACCCGATACCTAGTACTCGGTACACTCGAATCACAAATTACTCCAAAAAATTCCTTTTAACTTTAACTTTCGGTGATCCCTTTTCGGCTAATCAACACCTTCCATAAGCATTATATTTCACTTGGGTCCCCAATTATTATAGTCTTGGGGCATGTTGTGAGACCACACAACAATATCCTTTACACACAAGCGTTTAATTTTTCCTAAAAAATTCTCCATTCTCATTTAGCTTGTTTCAAAAGACTCATTTAGTTCCAATCACTTTTTTGTTCGTTGGTTTTGGGACAAGTTCCCAAGTCCTATTCTTCTCAATCTACATCAATTATTCTTCCATACCCTTGATCTAAAATTCATCTTTGCATGCCTTAATCATTGTTTTAGGTTCAACTTTGGAAATTAAACATAAATTTACCTATTATTCTATCACAACAACCTTTCTTCTTTTCAATAAACCTTTGCCTTTGTCACCAATGTTCTGATCTTCAAAATGATTCTCTTGCACATACTTAGGGGTCTTAGGGATCCTTTCTAGAGCTTCTTTCTCTTCAACTTGCACTTCTTTTTCCTTTCATTCATCTTTCTCTCCTTCTCTACAAGAGGACTCATCTGATTCATACCCTTCTATCAACACTAAGCGTTTATGTAACTCTTCATCCACCTTGAAACTTGCAATTTCAACAATCCTTTTTAGCCTCTTAAAGCCTTGCTTTTTGTATAATATCCAAGGAATATTCCTTCATTAGATCTTGCATCAAACTTTCCTAAGTTTTCTTTATCTCTTTTGATATAGCATTTTCTTCCAAACACTTTGAAATATTTGATAGTAGGAGTTCTTCCATACCAAAAATCATAGGGAGTCTTTGAACTATTTGTCCTTGCTTGCACTCTATTAAGTATGTAGAATGTAGTATGAATTGATTCTCTCCAATAGACATATGATAGATTTTCTTCCTTCATCATTGTCTTTGTTGCTTCCTGAATAGTCCTATTCTTCCTTTCCACAACTTCATTCTTCTAAGGAGTCGTAGGAGTGGACAAATGTCTCTTTGTTCCATGATCTTCACAAAAAACTATTAAACTCATTATAAGTGAACTCTCAACCTTTGTAAAATCTTAAATTTTTTATTTCTATGTCCATTTCATTCTCAATCATAGCTTTAAATTCCTTAAACTTATCTAGAGCTTCTTATTTTTCTTTGAGAAAAGTTACCCAAGTCATTCTAGAGTAGTCATTAATTGATAACATGAAATACATGTCACCTTGAAAACTTCTTGTTCTTGTAGGTTCAAAAAGGTCTATATTC
>VDFB02284805.1:0-28052 GCA_007258455.2 Sequoia sempervirens
GTACCTCTGCTGCAGCAATTTCCAGGTTTTTTAAAACATTGAAAATTCTTCATTTAATTTGTTGTATGCATCTGGGTATCATTGTAATCCATAGAAAAGTTGAATAAAGGATACTGGCATCGATATTGTTGCATTTCCAGAGCTATTTGATTTTTAGTGAATTTATTAGCATTTATTGTCAAAATCGTACCTTCTCATTATTGCATCAAAAACACAAAAAAATCTCAAAAACCTAAAAACGTCAGAAAACCTAAAAATATCAGTCAGAACAGTAACAGGGGGAAACCTAGGGTTTCTACAGTGGTATCAGAGCTTGATTCTGCCATCCTAGGGTTTGGCCATCACATGCAACCAGAGGAAATTGATACATACAGGTACTACACTCGCAGACGTGCCTTGCTTGAAAAGCAACGCAGTTTGAGCAGGCAGCCGGAAATCATGGCTGACAGGAATGATAGGGCTGAGAGAACAGATATACCTGATACGAATGTCCCTCGAGAACAGAGGTCAGAGGATGATCACGAGGTCTACTACTTTCGAGGAGATCTTACGTGCGAGGACAGCGTCGATCGATGATGTGTTATTACAGCGGTGTACGAGCGCTGCAGAGATTAGGGACTTCGAGGAGACCGTCACCACATCGTGACGATGACAGGAGTGATGCTGGGTCACGGAGAGCACCTAGGACAGTGTCACGGACAGCTGATAGGCCTACAAGGCCTACGTTCACGAGACAGGAGCCCGATGAGGCTATGCCAGAGGAGGATCGGGATGATTTGTTTGCTGATAACCTTATGGCAGCAAACGAGGAGTGGGAGTTGATACCTCCTGCAGTCAGAGAACGGATCACTTTTGACCGTTTTATCACACAGAGGCGTGAACACAATAGGGCTCGTCAGGATTGGAGACCCCGTCAGCAGAATAATGACCTCAAACATGCAACTAACAGGTTGAATCTGGTGATGTTTGATGGCAACGGGAAGATGACAGCCCAAGCTTGGATTAGCAAGCTTGATACATTCCTTACCTTGCGTCCGATGGCTGAGAGAGACGCTATCCGTTACGCTACACTGCACCTCGAGGGAGTAGCTTATGACTGGTGGCATCACGGTATGGTGACGCTACATCATGATAGGATCACTTCATATCAGGAGTTCGTAGACAGGTTGGTTGAGAGATTTGACAGGAAGGATCCGGAAACTTACTTCAGAGATTTGGCACAGTTGAGGCAGAGTGGCAGTCTCGAGACTTACATCAGCGACTTTCAGAGACTTTCCGTCATGGTTCCGAGCATATCTGAGAGGCGGTTGGTAGTTCTCTTTATGGAGGGTTTGACAGAACCACTTAAAGGCTGGATAAAAGCCTTTGATCCTCCATCATTACAGGAGGCGATGAGGAAGGCACGTAACATGGAGTTCGCAGCCCCGGCAAATAAATTTAACTCCAGAGGCTCTTCATCGTTCCGAGATAATAAGGGCTTTAATAAAAACAATGATAAATCTGATTATAACAAAAACAAATCAGATTATAGAAACGATTCGAAGGGTAAATCAGCCTTCCCACCTTTGGATCGTGAGGCCCTGAATGACCTTCACAGGAAAAAGTTATGCTTTTACTGCAAGGGACCGTATGATGCCAATCACGATTGCCCTCTAAGACCTAAGGGCAAGGCGAATCGTGTTATGTGGGCATACTATGAAGACTCCGAATCAGAAAATTCAGAGCAGCCTGAGCATTCGGATGAGTCAGAGACAGAGACTCCAGAGCATAGAGTGGAGGTAGAGCCCGAGCTTCAGATACAGGAGGGCAGATTGTCTAGCATTCAGCAGGAGGGTTCTTTCCGGCTCCGTGGTGTATTAGCAGGTCAGAGGGTCATTACCCTATTGGATACAGGAGCTACTCATAATTTTATTGATGCTAGGTTCGTTGAGAAACGAGGGCTTATCACAGAGGAGTTTGAGGGCATCAGAGTCAAAGTGGCGGATGGGTACACTTTGAGATGCGAACGCATGATTAGAGATCTTCCATTACGCTTGAACAACTATGAGTTCAAGGCAGATTATTACGTTGTCAATATGGGAGACATCGATTTAGTATTGGGAATGAAGTGGTTGCACTCACTGGAGGAGGTCACACTTCGTCTCAAGGATATGGAGATACGTTTTGAGGTCGACGGGAAGACTCACATTCTTAAGGCAATACGGGACAGCGACCTTAAAACAATTTCCTTTCGCCGAATGGAGCGGCTCATGCGTCATGACATGGTAGAGTGGGCTGCCGAGTGTCATTTAGCACCTTTACGGGAGGGACAGCAAAAGACAGAGTATCATCCGGACATTCAGAAGATCAGAATCAAGCATGATAAGGTGTTCAGTGATATTCCGCCACGTAGACCTCCAGATAGAGGGATAGAGCACATCATTGAGCTCGAGGAGGGTGCAAAACCCGTCATGATAACTCCTTACAGACATCCGAAAAGATTGAAGGATGAGATTGAGAAGACTATAAAGGAGTTATTGGCTATGGGTCACATTAGACCTAGCAAGTCGCCGTTCGCTTCTTCTGTGGTATTGGTGAAGAAGAAGGATGGAACGTTGCGCATGTGCATTGATTACAGGGTCCTGAATAAGAGGACAATTAAAAACAGATACCCGATACCGAGGATAGATGAGTTGATTGATGAGCTTCATGGGGCATGTTATTTCACGAAGATTGATTTACGGTCGGGTTATCACCAGATTAGAGTCCGTGAGCAGGACATATAGAAGACAGCCTTCAGATGTCATTGTGGGCGCCGAGTTCGTAGTGATGCATTTGGGCTCTTCTTGGCATCGCTACCTTTAGGTCTACTATGAGCAGGGGTATTTCATTCTTATTTGAGGGGTTTGTGTTGGTTTTCTTGATGACATTTCTAATATCTGATCGGACTTGGCGGGGAGCACTGGCTCATTTAATTTGTCTTGAGCATCTTGGAGGGGTCCTTATGCATAGGAATCAAGTGCGACTTAGGATGACGGTGCTATGAATTATATTATCGGTCTTAGGATGGAGTGCGTGTGGATCTGAGAAGATCCAGCGCCATTGATTAGCCCCACACAGCCAAACGACACAGTTGAGAGGGTTTCTCATTTGTGTGGATTCTACCGCAGATTAAGTGAATGGTTATTCATACCTTCGATATTGATTTGATGAAGAAGAAATTTGTTTGGACCAAAAACACGGGGGTGTTTGAGAAGTTCAAGGAGTTGATAAACCACTTGCCTGTTTGCTTTTCTGTTTCGTGATTGTGAGCTTCAATGTGAGGCATCAGGTGAGGGCATTGGTGCGGTGCTTATGCAGGACAAGCACCCTATAGTTTATGAGAGCCGCAAGCTCAGAGGACCCGAGAGGTTGTATAGCATATACGACAAAGAGATGCTCGCGATTATGCATGCCTTAGCTAAATTCAGGCAATATCTTGTTGGCAGCAAGTTTTGCATCAAGACTGATCATAACAGTCTTAGACACTTTTTAGGGCAGCGAGATCTCAATGACAGACAGCAGAAGTGGGTCAGCAAGCTGCAGGCTTATGACTTTGATATTTCATATATCAAAGGTACTCAGAACGTAGTGGCAGATGCACTATCACGGAGACCGTATTTAGGCACTATGGTTCAGATTTCTGAGGATTGGAGGCATTTGATAGTGGCAGAGTATGCCAAGGACAGTTGGGCCTCCAGCATTGTCGAGGGATCAACAGTAGATACCAGGTACACACTTGTGAATGATTTGATCATTTACAAGCACAGGATATTTCTGATTCCCGGTTCTGAGGTGAAGAACATGGTTATGAGGGCCTTTCATGATATTCCCACAGTAGGACATCCCGGTTACTTCAAGACTTACAGGCAGATACGGGAGAGGTTCACGTGGAAAGGTCTCAAGAGAGATGTTCTTCAGTATGTGCGTGAGTGCCCTGTTTGTCAGCAGAACAAGCAGGAGAATACTCACCCAGCAGGTTTACTACAGCCACTTCCGATTCCTGACAGGAAGTGGGAATGCCTGTCGATGGATTTTATCACAGGCTTGCCTAAAGCCCAAGGGCGTGATTGTATATACGTGGTTGTGGATCGGCTTACGAAGTATGCCCACTTCTTTCCGATCACCACGACTTACACAGCTACACAGGTGGCAGAGGTGTTCTTTCGTGAGATATTCAGACTCCATGGGTTGCCTCGGAGCATTATGAGTGACAGGGATAGCCGGTTCCTGAGTAACTTCTGGCAAGAGGTCTTCAGGCTTTGCGGTACCGAGCTTACACGAGCACCGATTACCATCCGCAGTGTGGATGGGCGGGGCGGAGATAGTGAAATAAGTGGGTGGAGGATATCTGGGAACTACATGGCGAGGGCAGCGAGGCGTGGGTCAAATGGATACATTTGTGTGGTATTGCTACAACTCGGGCATTCCATATGACCATTCGAGATGTACCCTTCATGGCTATATGGGTATGAGCGAGTTTTCCTTGATACATTATTGGCTGACGGTAGAGTGCCGGTCACGGGAGGTTGGTTACGGAGAGTGAGGACACTATGAGGGCTCTCAAGGAGAATATTGCAAAGGCACAGAATCAGCAGAAGCAATATGCAGATCAGAAGAGGACGGAGAGGCATTTCGAGGTTGGTGATATGGTTTACCTCATGCTTCAGCCCTACCGTCAGTCCACTCTTAGGAAGAGTGGGTCAGAGAAGCTTAAGCCGCGCTATTACGGTCCTCTCAGGATCCTGAGGAGAGTAGGCGAGGTGGCTTACGAGCTTGAGCTTCCAGCAGAGAGCAGGGTACACAATGTATTTCATGTGTCACGCCTCAAAAAGGCGTTGGGTCATCGTGTTGTACCATCTGCAGTGTTACCACCCTTAGATGATGAGGGTAAGTTGATTCTAGTACCTGAGTCCATCCTGGAGTATAGGGAGAGACAATTGCGTCGGAGGACTATCAGGGAATATCTGGTGAAATGGAGAGATTTGCCGGTTGAGGATGCGACATGGGAGAGTGAGGAGATTCTGCAGCATCCGGCATTGAGATTGCTTGAGGACAAGCAATTTCAGGAGGGGCGGACTGTCATGTCCCCTTCTCGGTGACATCTCTCGGAGTACAGGATTGGCCTATCACACGACCCTCGTAGGCTGATAGACTAGATAGAGGGTCACTTCGGAGCTTAATACCGACGATCAGCAGTTGATCGGGTTATCTTTAGATTACAGCTGATCGGTTGTTGCGGTGCTATTTTTAGCAGTTCTTGGCAGGCAGTGTAGGACCACTGCTATTTTTAGCAGTTGGCTGTGGCGGCATCAGGAATCACTTCAGAGTCTGTCAGCATCAGACGGATCAGTAATCGGGTTAGAAACAAGGGAGATATTAATATTTGATCGTATTGATTAAATATTAATTAATTAACGTTTATAATATAAAGTTATAATTTAATATTATAACTTAAGTGAATTCCTTGAGGGGTGCGCCATCATGAAAAGGGGGCCAGTTGACATTTAAATAATATTTAATATTCAGTGGGGAAACTTTGGAGAATTGAAAATATTAAAATATGAATATTTCATTAAAACCCTATTTTCAAGGGAATCGCACTTTTCAGTGTATTTGAGGCTTTTGCATTGGGATTTGTGCATTATGAGATTATTGAGTTTGATATTGATCAATTTTTGGTCTGAGCCTGAGACTTAGGGTTTCACGTTCGATTCCTTGGAGAACGAGCCATCTCCAGCGGAAAGCAATTCAGAGAGTGTGCAATATCACTTGATTTATTGCCTACAGAGGTTTTCTTATTCAGAGAAAACTACAGAGCTTTCAGAGATTGTTATTGGTCAGAGATTCTTCAGTGTTTGTGTCCAGACAGGGTTTCCTTACCTTGGCGCACCATTTCCAGAAGATTACACATTGATTTGGTTGAAGCCGTACAAGTATTAATTGCAGCCCTGACAGGCCGTACTTTACCAGCAGGCCGTACCTCTTGAAGAGCCGTACTTATCATCTTGGAAGAGACGCCTTGATCTGAGGGTTCCAGTTTGCATCAGAGTTGGCGCCTACCCTGCTGGAGTCTATTGCAACCATCAGACATAAGGAGAAGAGGTCTATTTATTTCTGCCGTACCTTTTTGTACCTTCAGCCGTACCTCTGCTGCAGCAATTTCCAGGTTTTTAAAACATTGAAAATTCTTCATTTAATTTGTTGTATGCATCTGGGTATCATTGTAATCCATAGAAAAGTTGAATAAAGGATACTGGCATCGATATTGTTGCATTTCCAGAGCTATTTGATTTTTAGTGAATTTATTAGCATTTATTGTCAAAATCGTACCTTCTCATTATTGCATCAAAAACACAAAAAAATCTCAAAAACCTAAAAAAGTCAGAAAACCTAAAAATATCAGTCAGAGCAGTAACAGGGGGAAACCTAGGGTTTCTACAAAAATCATGAACTTTTTGTTGCTGCTCTTAAACAGCACCTTCAAATGGAAAGAAACAATAAAGAGGACAAAGAAAATAACGAGGAAAGTGGTTTCATTGACAGCAATATGTTGATTCCTTTAATCCACAAGGCTTTAAAGGTGTGCAAGAGATCTCACCCTATGAAGAAGGTCTCAAATACCTTTCCGACTAATCCTTGGTCTGATGAAGAATGCAAGGCTGCTAAAAGAATATTTAAAGAGAATAACCAAACAAAGAAAGCAAGAAAAACTATGAGCAATTTTGATAAAATCTAAAAAAGAAAGCTATTGGTTTCAAGAAGAAAAGAACTAATATCTTTGGGGAAACACAACCCCAAAGGATTTTGGAGGGAGCTACAAAAAAAAAAAGAAAACAAATAGAAAACAATATCCTCAATAATCAGTGGTTAGATTATGCAAAGAACCTTTATGAGTGTTCACATGGGATAAGTAATCCCCCTATAATTGCCACATCAACAGAGCTCTTTTCGAAGGAGGATATCAAGCAAGGCATAAATAAGTTAGCAAGTGGTAAAGCTCAAGACATTGATGGGCTGCAAGCAAAAATTTTAAAATGGGGATGTCATGTCCCTTACCCAGTTTGCCTTAGAATTCGCTTGTAGATTTGGTTTAGGGTTTCTTCTTTCAAAGGAATGTTCTCTCTAATGAAATAATCCTGGATTGGAATCTGTATTCACCATATTAACAACATACTTGTTAGCATTAATATCTAGATATCCGAATATAATGCCAAGCTCAAGAGGTTGTTCATCACAATCCTTCTTGCCTAGTGGCTTAGTACTTGCATACTCCACTCATGGCAACACCTCGGAAGACACTCATCCTATTAAGAGAGAAGAACCATAGAGTTCAAGTGGCCTAAGGTCTACCACCTCCTCTTGCCCAATCCGGTATCTCGGGCCTAAGGGGCAGAGACCTAGGTGGGACCCCCATCTTTCTATAACCCAATCCCCAGTCAAAGGCCTAAGGGGCTGCAAGGCCCAATCCGTTTTCTAGGGCCTAAGGGGCTGAAAGTGGGGTTTTTAGGCAATCCACTTCACCCATGTTTCGCCCATCCTAATAGGTTTACAAGCACATAGCAGACAATCTTTACACAATCAGATATATTTGCATTCATCCAAGATTTATTTCAGGCCTATAATCAAATATATCTTCAATTATCAATTGTTCTTTAAGTTCATCATTTCCTAGAGTAATTCTCATTATGATAAGATTAAAGAAAGCATTATATCAATAATCAAATTAGCAATATCTATTTCTTATATTCAAAATATGCTAAATATTATTGCTAAATGAATACATCACCTAAGTTGTTGTATCTCTCCACGTTTTCTGATGCCTCCTTCGACCTTATACTGGATTGATCATAGGATGACAATTCACAAATATACATAATCTACTTATGTTTGTATTAAAGAGTCATTATTACTTATAAGGCTTAATAATTGCTGCAAGTATCATTATTGTATATTCACAAGTGATTCACACATCTACTTACCCATACAAATATATATATATATATATATATCATAGTTACGAGCCTCAGACTCGGCAAGGGTGACTCGACTCGGCGACTCGGTGACTCAGGACTAGGGACTCGGGACTCGGGACTCGGACTCGGCGCAGACTCGGCAAAATGAAAAAAATTTGAAAAAACCCTAGAAATTTAGAGATTTTTAAGGATTTAAAACTTGTTTCAAGCACCCTTTATTGAATACAACACAAATAAAAGAAAATTTGATCACATACACAAGTATACAACAATCACATAAGTATAAAGTACACAAATTGTAGTTGCGCTACTGAAGGAAATAGCATACTTAGATATATAAAATTAGTCAAATGCATACAAAACTCATGGAATATGAAATCCATGACATCAAATGTTCCATACAAATATGAAATATCAAAAAAATAGCTATAAGTCTATGAATCTATGGCATAGTGGAGCCAACATCCTTCCTACGAAGGCGTCTAAGGATCCTGGATGATGTTGCAGCTGCAGCCATAGTCTCTGCCTGTGTCTGACTCTCCATGCCACTCTCACCAACAGCAGCTATGTCTCCTCGTGCTCTAGCCTCCTCCTCAGCCATGGCTACAACCTCAGCCTCTCTCTCTACCTGGTCCACCCAATCAAGGTCCTTGTCACTAAAAACTGCATCTGTAGCCTCAGTGATCCACTCAAACTGTAGATCAACCTCCTCTAGACTAATCGAGGTGTCGTCGTGGTCAAAAAGCTTCCTATATCTAAGCCGAAGGTTGTAATGAAAATATACCAAGTCATTCATCCTCTCCACTGTCAATCTATTGCGCTTCTTGGAGTGTATGTGCTCAAACATACTCCAATTGCGCTCACAACTAGATGAACTGCATGGCTGGCTCAATATACGAATGGCAATATTTTGCAGGTTCGGTATATCAGAACCAAACATCTCCCACCATCTATCTGAGATGAGAAAAAGAAACAAAATCAATCTCATTTCAAGTTTCAAGTTCAAGTTCAACATTTAATAATAAATTATAATATAAAAAGATGAAAATTATGCCCTTAAATATATTTTTACACAAATGTTCTCCTACTATCTTTGCACATTTGACGTGCAAAGAAGTCTCCGATGCCTTAGTGAAGGCATCTATCTCGTGCACTATCTGTAGTAACACGGGCAACATCCGCTCTATCGTCGAGTAGAGAGCCCACTAAGAATTTCTCTATGGAAATTGGAAGGCCGGATTTAGGAAACATGCGGCTGCATGGATGGGCCTATGAAGTTGGTTTTTCCATCTCCTATCAATGATATCCCAAATGGGACGATACTTCTCCTCAACTCCACCATAGACTGATCTAATGGCCTCTTTGGCCCTATCCATGCCCTCATATATGTAGCCCATTGTGGGCTTCTCCCCATCTGCAACTCGTAGGAGAACTAGCAAGGGCTGAATAAACTGCAAAGTGCAAACATGTTTCACAAATAAGTGTGAACGAAAATAAACAAATAAAAGTAAGATATGATTAAAAATTAAAACATAATAAAGAATTAAATTTTACCTTCACAATCTATCCACTGGTGTCCAAAACCCTTGCTCATCAAAATGCAATCAGCCAGTAATCCCTGCAGTGCTTGTAGAAAAGGATGAGGAAGACCACTCCTCACTAGTAAACATGCGCCTTAAAGCTGCCTTTGACCGAATCAAGGATTGCAATGTGATAAAAATTGTTGCAAACCTAGTGATGCCAGGACGAGACAACTCTCTCAACCCCGTGTATTGCCTCATAAGGTTAAGCACCCATGTGTGATTGTATACAAATTTGCAAATGTTTTTGTTGCATCCACACATGTTTTGATCCATGGGAGCTTGCCAAGATCCTCCATCATGAGGTCAATGCAATGGGCAGCACATGGAGTCCAAAATATAGTAGGGTGCCTCTCCATCAATAATCTACCAGCAGCAACATAATTTGCTGCATTATCTGTCACCACTTGCACTACATTCTCTTCCCCCACATCAGCTATCACCTCCTCTATAGCCTCACACAGGTATGTGGCATTTTTGAATTGGGCAGAAGCATCAATGGACTTTGTAGTACCCCTCCAGTTGCTATTATGTGTTTCAGTCTGCTTATGTTTGTTTGCTAGTCGTATAGCTGTTTTGGACACTATTTTACTTTTTGTTTTCGTTACAACATAGATGTTATGTTAACTGTGTACTCTATGGATGATACATTTGATATTGTGATCATCTGGTGATGTTCATGTGATGACATTAAGATTGACATGTGAGTGATATGGTATATGCTGCTTTAGAGTTTTTATGAGGTTATTTTGATGTATTTGATGTTTATGATATATTGATGCTCGTCAGTTCTGGTGAAGGAGACGGTGTAGCATTACTCACTCGTGAGTACCCTGCTACGCTGCGACTCTTCTTCAAGGTGTGTTTATTGATATATGTTTATATGTTTAACAGTGATGTTTAATGCAGATACAGGTACCAGGTATCAGCTCCACCTGTTTGTCAGGTCTGAGCATACCCTAATCCAATGAAATTATGTTGATCCGGAGATAGTGTCAGGTCCTCGTTTAGCCATCGTTCTTCATTGAACGAGTATCCATTTGTCACCCGTTGTCGTTTGTTGTTTAGTCTTGTCATGTCGATTTTGTTTGTATTATTTTATTTGGAAATTAATTATTGTTAAATTTAGTTAAATGGCTTATTTGTTATATATTCGATTAAATGTAAATTTGTTTAAATATTAGATTAAATGTTTATAAGGTTTGATTTATTAAAATAAATTAAACAAGTTATTTATTTAAAAGTGAATGTTATTTTTTTTTAAAAAGGTAATTATTTAAATGTAATTGTGGAATTAATTGTGCAAATTGGATTCTTGTGAAAAGTTGATATTTTAAAAGAGTTTGTTAAGTGATAAATATCTGAAAACTTGTGTATGTGTTGAAGGATAATATCTTAGATATTTAATGATTATAACTGATTGAGCAATTTTCGAATGCATGACTACAATCAGTTAAGTTTTGTAACTTGAGGTAATTAATTGCATTAAAAAGCTTTTGGGGGGTTGCAATTTCATTCACGGCAATTCTTTTGGAAAGTTTTCACGACAGTCTTTTTGAAGAAGCTTCTTGCACGACAATATTCAAGAAAAGTTTCTCTACATCATTTGTTAGTTTTCAAAAACTTTGTGATAAGGAATTTTGTGGTTTGATTGTGAATTGGATCAGAGGATCGTAATATTCAAAGTTGCAGCTACAAATTTTGGGAAAAGCTCTTGAAATTACTCTGCTACCCAACGAATCAGGTTCCCTTGTGTTTCATCTTTGCTTGTATCTATTTGAAATATGATTGCAGACAAATTCGTGTTCTTATTTGTTTATTTGTTCCTTCAAAAATTGTGTCTGCCTTGCATCAATTTCTCTCTTTATAACTTGTGAATTGCTTTTGATGAGCAGGTAGTCTCTCTGTATAAGCTAGGTTTTAGAATTTCTAGTTTCTCTATTCGATGGTAGATTCAGATTTACCTCCCTACTTCTCTTTCTTCCTTGTTGCATGCACAGCTCTCATTCGCTAAACTGCACAACGACATGCACCCTGCACATAAACAAGTTTATAATATTAGGATAATTTCCTGAATGTTTATTAATTTCAACGAATTGAGAGCTTCAGCATTGTGCGTGTTTTGTATAATATTGGACCTTGTAAATCTGGCTATTGTTTGGTTTGATAGAAAACCTCCCTATAATCTGCGCCTTTAGTTTCTATTTAAGATTGCAGTTGGAGTTTTGTATGTTGCTTTATAAAATATTCATTATTTGTTGTCTTCTGTAGTTGACTTCTGATTATCAAATTGTTGGAATGCCTTTGATGCCTGATGTTCTTTTACCATTGCTGATTTATGCATGTTTAAGTAAGCTCTTTGACTTGTGAGGTTTCCTGTTAAGAGTATTGTCTGGTGTTACTTGTTGAGAATTTGATTTAAATGCCATCTGGGAACTCTTGAACAACCTGATTTGGAAACAGAGGATTATCTCTCTCTTCGGAGGTTTCAGATTTAAGATTGTTATTACTATTCTCTCTTTAGCTCGCACCAAATTGAATTTCAAAGTTGTTGTTTGTGAATAGGAAGTAAATCCCTGAAATTAGAGGGGAATAGTCTTAAGTTGTAATGTTGGCATGTAGTTGTTTCTAAATCGGTGTTTGGAAGACATTTAGAATCATTTTTATTCGGTGATTTCCCTTCATCTTGTTGGCCGTATCACTCTTGATGGTAATTGCATGAAATGGAACCATGGCGCCATATATGGATACCTAAACAACATCATTTGTGTATTAACTTGAATCATGAGATCTCTAGGAACGGGGATATCTAACTCCTATACCAATGTCCCTGCAATCAAATTTCTTGCAATCTCTTCTTTCTCTTGTCATTCAAGTTTTGCTTGACATAACCGCCGCACCATCTTTTATGTTCTTCTTTTGATCTTAGTTATGGGCCTGCTCCATGCATTGTTCCCTTTTCTTTTGTCATGCATTGTCCTTGTAGAAATGTTAATGATGAGAAATGTGAGTCCATTTTGCCAAACGCATTATACCCAGGTCGCTGCATTCTTTGGATTTAAAATCAATACGTGTGGCTGGAAATATTCAGTCAATGTTTATGTATGTTTTAAGTCAAGTGTTTCCTGAATAGTCAGTGCGGGCATAAAGGCCAGCCATGCGCACCCATTAATCTGCAATACTCAAACATAGAAGGGTCTGGACGTTTAATAAGCTCCCTGAATTCTTACGCTGCCTGTCACAGTGGCAACACTAGAACATGGTAAAGTATATAGATTTATATAATCTCCTCAAATCTTTGCTATGAGAATTTTGTTTGATTTGCTAGCGCTGTTTTCCTTTGGTATTTTCTCTTTTTCTGATAATAAGGTTGCCTTGAAGACGTCTGGCATATCATTTGTTACCTTGTTTTGAGTCAATTTCTTTTTCTTTTAACTTTTTCATGATATTATCTCCTTGGCGCGTATCCTTTAGTTATTTCCTCTTATGGCTGTATATTGTTCAACATCCAGTCAACTTGGGAGAAAAGGCGCTGTATTCTTAGTCTTTTTCTGTTTTCTTTAAAGTCGTTAAAATGCTTTAGGCGTCTGAATTGATTTCATTTACCACTACTCAGTCGAAGCCAAGAAGAATTTGAGATTAGCGAATACAATATCTAGATGAGTTTAGAGATTATTGTGCATTGCTACCTGTTATGTAATAGTTGTGTTTGAATTATATCCACCTCATGCACATATACAGGCTGTATCGAGGTTTATCCTTGGCGCCTATAAATTACTTGAAGTAAATATTTATCGTGTGCTAAGAGTAAATCTCTCCTATAAACGCAACTCATGTTGTTGTTTGTTAGTTGAGACCGATAAAACTGGTCTAAGTCTTGTAGGTATTAGCATGTACAGTACACTAAACTGCAGTTCTATCATGCATATGGGAGGAGAGCTCGATAAGCACTATTGTTTAGTGTCAGGTCATGAACTCTATTCACCATGCATTGGTCTAAATCTTTTCTTAACTGTTCAGTTACCTACATTCTATTTATTCATTGTACTTTTGTTTAAATAATAAACGACCTCTTACTCGTAATAAGTATGTCAATGTATTTATATATATATATAGACATGTACAGTTATAATGTTTTGTATTCCTGATTCTTTTTACTCTACTGTTTGCAAACTAGGAATTGGAAGATAGTATTATATTAGTAAATGTGTACAAATATGTTAAAGGTATACAAATATATTTACATTATGTTTATTGGCTCTTATAAGGTTGTTTCTCTAATGAAAAGAATTTAAATTAATAACTATTGTTTTATTCTGTTTTAATAGAAAAGATATAATACATGTAGTTATATCAATGGAATATCTTTTTGAACTTTAGTTCATGTAGTCTTAATGGTTGTATATTTTGGAGAAGTAATTATTCTTGAAGAATGATTTATTTTTATTGTGGTGTAGGAGTAAATTATTAGGAAGAGATTTTCTTGGAAATCTTGTATCTCACTTTAGTTTTCATATTTTCATGTAGATTTGATTGTTAGCGGTAATATGTGCTTGGTTAACAAGTTAGCATTGTATGTGGAAATAAAGGTATTTCATAAATAAATTGTTGATTAATCTCTTGATTATAATTTCATGTTGGAATTTGAAATAGGGAAACCCTTTGGAATAATTTGTTTGATCTATTTAAATCATGATTTTTTTTGATGAATTAATATGATATTTAGTTCATGAAATCTTAATAATTATGTGCGGTGGGCGATAATGTGCCGGTTTTAATCTATGAGTATGCTTATGAGTTCTTAAACCTTCCAGAGGCTAGGAAAGTTAATGTATGATGTAAGATTTTAATGTTTGTACTCTGATGTTCAAGTACTATGATTTTGTTTGGGGATTAAACCATGCATGATGTATTGATTACCTTTGAGGTATTATGAGATTTATGGTCTATGTCATGTGGATGATGTGATCATTCGAGATTTTGCTTTTCGTGCTTAATGGTTTTCCTTTGTATCTGATTTTGAGATATGTGTACTTTTTCTTCCAGAGGCTTGAGTGTTGATTTTAAAGAAAAGTGCATTTAATATTTGGTTATTGATGTTTTAAATACCTTGATCTATTTTGGGACTTTGCCATACAAGAGTTAATTGTCACCTTAAAGGTGTTGAGTTGTTCAATGGTTGGGACACGAATGAGATATGTTCTGCTATGGTTTTGTTTCATATGTATGTTGGCAGTCCTTGGTATTTTGATGTTGTGTCATGTTTATAGGAAGAGTGGTTTACGATAGGGGCCGGAACCCTAAGTGGTTGCCAGGGTAACCTATCGTGGGTTTTTGTAATACAGTGGAAACCTTAATAAATAAACTTGGGGTTCATTAAATAATTAAAATAAACAGAATGCCTCACCTAGTACCTTAATGCTTGTATAGATTAAGGGTAGGTTGAGAAGGCCTAGAATGGCATAGTCATCTACCTTGTCTTCCTGAAAGGTAATTCGACTCCACATGAGTTTGTCTAGGGGCCGAGAATCGGTAGAGACTGTCAAGGTAACTCTGGATGAGGGCCGGTAGTCTAGGAAGATTCACCAGGGTAACTTAGAACAGCTATGTGATGACACTCTATCCTGAAGCATGTTTTTGGTCTCTTATGTAGAGTCACCTGTGTTACTGTTGTTGCCTCTGGGAGTTTATTAGTGATCATGTAATCTGGATACTGTCATGTTTTTATGAGTTTGTCAGTCATGTAACGTAATGTCTATTCTTTGTTGTTTGTTTGATTGTTTTGTGGACCTGTCATTATCTCCTAGCACGGAGGGAGTGGACCTTCGGGTTCCACACTGTTGGGAGGAAACCGTGCTATTACCTTCATTGGATACTCTTACAGATGATACTATACTTGTAGCAGATTCCAGTTATTTCTTTGTTCGTGACGATGGACGTTGAACGTGTTCAAAGACATGAATATTGGATATGAGGAGATCATTACCCTCTTTGTATATTTACCTCATATGTATGAGTGTACTCATTGTATCGACATTGATGTATCGAGATTTATTAAAATCTCACTTGTTGTAATCTGGATATGTGTATATCTTGACTGTATAAGTTTATGAAATTGGATCATTCATG
Organism: Sequoia sempervirens; assembly: GCA_007258455.2. Classification (NCBI taxonomy): domain Eukaryota; kingdom Viridiplantae; phylum Streptophyta; class Pinopsida; order Cupressales; family Cupressaceae; genus Sequoia; species Sequoia sempervirens. The sequence continues at coordinate 15,704 of VDFB02284805.1, forward strand.
AATTTAATTTGTACTTATGTTTTATGTTATGATGTGATGTTCTTTTTGTAAGGCTTAAGTAACGTCATCTTGGAATCCTTAAGACAATTGTGTAATCGAATGACTTTAAAACAAAAGAATTTATTCGGTTAATTTGCACTTTATGCTCTGTTTTATTGGAAACCTTGGCGGGGCATTACAGACTTCATGAAGACGGTGTCACTTGAAAAAATAAGCAAAACCAATTATTCAATAAATTAAAAAACATAAATCAGCCATATTAAATTATTAATCAGTAAATCAAATTCAAATTTCAATGCATTGAGGGAAGTACAATTACCTCCAAAGGAAACTAGGAAATTAAGCAGCGTCCTATTTCTCCTATCGGTCCAACCATCAGTCATGATGGTGCAACCAATCCTCCTCCACTGCACGCGTTGCTCCTCTAATTGTGCTTTCACATCTGCCACCTTTTGAGTCAAAAGTGGGCCCTTTAGTTCATCTTCAGTAGGGGCTTTGAACCCCACCCCACATATGGTTATGGCATCAACCATGTTTTGCCAAAAAGGTGACCTAAAACATGTCATAAATAAATTAATAAGTTACTTACATAAGTATTGTAAAATGAAAAGTTTTAAGTTTTTAACTTTAAATTTGAATTCGATAATGAGATACATCTAGATTCTAAAATAATAAAATTTAAATATAAATTTTAAAACAATTAAAAGAAAAAGAATTGCCTGGCTACATGGAAGGGAATGGTGCAGTAGTACCAAAAGTCTGCAATTGTCTTTTTTCCTGCATCATGTGCGTCCTTGTTCCAACCCATGCTCTCAAGCGACGGTTGGGAACCAGGAGTAGTGTGTGGTACAAAATATGAGTCCACCCTAGATTTACGAACTCTAGGGCCAATGCTAATACTGCCACTACCACTAGCAGTACTAGCGCCACCAGCACTAGGAGTACGCATAGGCATAGCTGGTGCAAAAGCACAAGCACTAGCACTAGGACGGTATGGAGGCATGGAAGAAGCATCTCCAACATCACCAAGTCCCTGTTCAACTCCAACACTCGCCAACTCCTGCCTCTATCTCTTTTTCATTTCTTTCTGCATTTCAAAAGTTTCTAATTGCACCTGCACTTCACGAACAACCTCAGGAGGTGCTATAGTGCAGCCCACTGCATCATGGACGGGTATGCGTGCAATATGGTATTTGAATCTATTTATGCCTCCATGATATATTGTTTTGCAGTATTTACATTTTGCTTCTCCTCTTTTCATTCCGGGAAAGATTTCAGCATGTTTCCAAGCAGGGTCTTTTCTGACTGGGGTTTGAGACATTGTGAAAATAATAATATGGTTTGATTTGCAAATGAATGTGGCTGCAATAACAAGTAGGGTTTCTAAAATTATTTAAGTTGCAAGTAGGATTTGTAAAAAAAAATGCAAACTCAAAAAAACAATGATTTTACAAATTACAATGAATTATTTGTTAAAAAAACACAAAAAAAAGCAATTAAAATCAAAATTACCTCTTAGATTTGGCTTGGAATGCAATGCAAACTCCTCCCAATCACTGGTAATGAGCTGTCAATGCACCTCCTTGCTGGTATGAAGCTTCCCAAATGATATATGACCCTCGATTTGTCTTCAACAGCTTGTTGGTTGCCCTCTCTTCTCCTCTTATTTTTCTTCACAACTCTCTCTTCTCCTCCTATTTTGCCAAATGAATGAAATGAGGTTGCTTTTAGGGTTGGGGAGATAATATAAGACAAAAAAAAAACACACTTAAACTTTAATTTTATGTTTTTTAATGCCTTTTTCACTTGCTGCCGCCGGCCGCGTCCAAGGCTCGGGACTCTCTTGGACGCGGCGAGTCCGGCCTCGATGCGGCTGGACTCAGCCACGTCCAAGTCTGGGCTCCCAGGACTCGGCCAGGGGTGCTCGGCTCGGGACTCACCAAGTCCTAGCGAGTCCGGGCGAGTCCCGTTACAATGATATATATATATTTATATTTATATTATTATATTTAACTTACTTTTAATGCATTGCAGCTGATCTGCAAAGGTATATATATAAAATTATATTTAACTTACTTTTAATGCATTGCAGCTGACCTGCAGAGGTTCCCTTGAATATATTCATATATTCCACCTTTTTATTCATCTATCCATCCATTATAATAATCTTTTCTTTATGCATTCATTCCTGAAACAATGTTTTCAATTAATCCAAGTTTTGTTGTTTTCTGATTATAATATTTTGTCTTCCCCGATCTGCAGACTCTTCCTTTCCCTTTCAGTCAACAATGATCTTATCTCTTCCCTTATCTCTATGCAGCCACCGATCATATATAAGATTTGTTCTTTATTTATTTATCTCAGCCACTGATTGGCAGAATTACTTTCTATCTTAGCCAGCGATGCCTTTCTTCTCCCCCCCATGGTCTTGACTTGGTCTTTGGTCTTTGTTTATAGACCGATTCCCAGGAGACACTCCTGCCCCTTTGACTAGGGACGTGACTTAATGGAAATGTTATTTCTTGCACCAGTTCATACTCTTAGTCATTGTTTTGTTAAGTTTGTTATTTATTTTGTTACTTTATATTTGCTATTTATTTATTCTATATTTTATAGTTGCTTATTTTACATTTTTATATTTAGTCTATTTGTTATTTATTTATTTTATTTTTATATTTGTTATTTGTTTATTTATTTTATATTTTATATTAATTTTATTATCTATTATGATTACAATATTTAAATTGTTTTATATTTTAATAGTTATAATATTGCATTCGATAATTTAATTATAATATTATCTTGTGAGAATTATAATTAAATTACTAATATTTATAATTTTAATATGTATTTTGTTTTTATCTTATCTATTTAATAATATCGGTGATATAATATAATTATACTAATATTTAAATTGAAATTTTATAATTTTGATATCTATTTTATTTAGTGTTTGTATTTCAATAGGTTACAATATTGGGGACATGACAGGGGAGCTGAGTTACTTGCTCCACACATCAAAGGAATCTTTAATAATGCTAATTGTTGGCATTTAAATTCGCACCTCTGGAATGCGGATTTGAAAACGGACAGCTATGCATAGATAAACTGCTCTTCAAATTAGGAGGGGAAGCTCCCTCTTGCTGATGGTGTTTGAAAGAAAGTAAACTAAAACTAAGTTGCCTATCTTTTTTATCAGCTTAGAGCACAAGGTTTTTTAAACACAAACGCCGCAGCTGAGATTTTCTGATAAGAAGTTTCAACTACGACTAACTTAAACTAAAGACGTTCCTAGCCTCTCAAGTAATAGCAGAGCAAGAGAAGTTAGAAATTAACAAGGTAGATTCTCTGACAAAAATACTTCAATAATCTCTCTTTCAACGAACACCTACACACTTCACTGCAAGCTGAAATAAAGATCATAAAAGTAGAACAGATACGAAATCTGAGATTTTAGACCAAGGCAAAAGAGGCTCATGATTTTATTACTCAAATCTCTAAAACAAAGCTCACTTCTAACATGCCTTGAACAAGAAATTGCAGCTAAGGAGGCTTGCAAACTTATTCTTAACACAATAGAAAACAACAATCTCACTAACTCCTTGTTGGCTAAAGAGGCTCAACAATTTGCTTATCACAACACAAATGAACAATACTTGAGCAACAAATAGAAGGCACAATAGGCTCAGCGTTTTGTTCTCACTAGCACGGTTTAACTAAGTGAACTGAAACTGAATAACAATTTGCTAATTCAAGCTCGCAATTTGCTATGACAATACCGTTAAAGAAACTAAATGAGCAAAGGCTCTTATTTATAGAGAAGCAGAGGAGTAGGGAACCCTAAAATCTCCTTGCTTTCACAATCTAGGGCTTGCTCAACAAGCAAGCTTTATTACTAAATCTAGAAGAAGAAACCTAGAAAGCAGAAAAAGCGAGGAAGCGCCAACTATACATCTTATCTTCTTTCTATCCTCAAAGAGGATAAGAATTATTCCAAGAATAGAAAGAGCGGAAAGAAACTTCTAGAAGAAATTTGCTTTAAAAGCTCGATCACATCGCTAGGAAGTTAGAGATTGTGTCGGTTCGGTGCATCTATGCTATCAACGACAAAGCACCGCTTTTCAAGAATATCTTCAACATCACCAATAGATCTCGGAAATCTTGACCTCATTGGCGCTTTATTGAACTTTGCTACATCGAAATATGGCCTATCCTTGCAACAAGGCGCAACTATGAACAACATACGGCCGGGCACTTCCTCAAAGCCCGACGTTCTTGGGCAATATCTTATGTTTTTCTTTCATCCATCTCTGTGCAATCTTCTTGCTATATTTATCTTTATGCATATTCCACATCCTTTCGCATTCATCCCTTGAAAGAGTTACGCTTTCAGGCCACGAGGGAATGGAAAAACACCTTTCGACCATATCAGGCTTTAGACTACAAATCAATCTACCGTCTGCTGTGGATCTCCCTGCGGGTTGTAATGCTTAATGCAAGCGATTACGAACTCAAGGCTCAGGCGATATAGGAATAGACGCTGCTGCGAGGAGTCCAGAATGTCCCAGGTTCTTGATTGAAGTGTTGCCTGCTCTCTCCAAGGCATGTAGATCGAACACCGGCTTGACATGATGCAAGTCTGTCTCAGCTGTTTTGATATAATTGTGAAAGAGAGCTGATTCGGACTTGAAAACATTAGGAGTGAGCTCCATTCCAGAAAACTCGAAGAATGACTGTAAACTCGCCTCGGTTTAGACAAGTTTTGAACAATTTCTATTTTTAGAATGCTGATTTTTGTACTCCAACGGACAAATTTTTTGAGAAATTTTTCTGAGATATGGGTTTTGTTCAGAATATCGATGCAAGACAACCCAGATCGTCCGTTTTTGAAAACTTTGAATTTTGCCTGAAAAAACAGCAAACCCTAATTTCTTCAATTTTCCCGAAAAAAGCTGGCATCTGGGTTTTGTTTAGAATATGATTAGAAATGAACCCAGTTGATTGGATTTGCAAAACCCTGACGTTTGATCGAAAAAGCAGCCAACCCTAGGTTTTTGAACTTTCTTGAAAAAAGCTGCGATATGGGTTTTCTTCAGAAAACTGATTGGAAAGGACCCAGATGGTTGAAATTTGAATGCACTGAGGTTTTTACTGACATGCAAAATAAAAGCACTTGCTGCAACTTGATGAAGTTTTTGAAAAATTCTTTAGAAGATTGAGGCAAAAAGACCCAGATGACTGAAAAATTGAAAGCCTTAGCCTTCAGCTTTGAAAAATTTGATCTTCTGGAACAAGAAGAATGAAAAAGCAAGGGTTTATGCTTGCTGGTCTGAAAAATCTAATGTAAAACCAGCAACTATGGATTCTTGAATCACAAAAATTCTTCAAACTTGCTGCTCCAACTTTCTCCTCTGGATGTTACCTGCAAAAATAATGAAAAATACATTGAAAAGAAGTGTTAAATAAACTTAGGGTTTGATTTAGGTTTTGCTTTATTTTATTTTTTTTGCTTTTATCTTCAAAACCCTAAATCTCAGCCCCTTGAACTTGGACGCCATCCTTCTCCTCTTGCAAATTTTGAAATTTGAAAATTCTTGAAAATATTCTAAGGCATGAAACTTTGGGCGCCTTTCTCCAAGAGGGGCGCTTATTTCCACCAGTGTTAGTCAAAATTTTAGCTTTTTCAACTTTCCTTCATTTTAACATGCTACTTCGCCTCTGATTTCTCATTGACAGATCAACCCGACAGACGAGCTGAGTGGTTCACGGCGGAGCCTGACTGAAACTGAGAAGGATGTTCTGGAGGCACCTCATGCTAAAAACTTGATTTTGACCTCCGAATTCATGGGAGGCTTTTCCTTCTAGGGGCGCTCAACTTCTTCAGTGTTAGTCATTTTTCTGATTTCCAAGTTCTTCCTTCTCCCTTTGATTTTCTGATGAATCCTCGATTCCGAGAGCAACGCTGATCCGACCGACTGTCTGAATATTTCGTTGGGTAGCCAGACTGATTTTGGTGAGGCATTCTTTGGATGCTACTTCTGCAAATTCCATCATTTGAAGGCCTTAAAGTTTGGGCGCCCTTCTTCAACTGGGGCGCCCACTTCTACCAGACTTAGAAAAAATTTCAATTTATTCATGTCTTTCACTTCTATGGGCGATCTTGTTGAATTTTGAGCTCCGAGCGTCGGATTGATGAAAGTTTGGACTCGTTGCGAAGCTGAGAGGATTTTAGGAGGGGTCTTCTAGAAACACTTTTGTCAAAAAGTAGCTTTTAGGTCCTCAAAAGCTTGGGCGCCCCTGGCAAGCTGGGGCGCCCAGTTTCACCAGAGTTAGTTTATTTTTTGCATTTTCACCTTTGCTTTCGGATTTCTCTTTTCAACTCCCATCGGACCCTCTATTCAGCCCTTTGAATCCGATGACTGCGAGCTCCGTATGTCGTGTTGGATAGCTCACTGGAAAGTCTGTTGCATTCTGAAGACATCTCGTTATAACCTTGACTGCAAGTTCATCTGTTTGAACCCTTGAAAAGTTGGGCGCCTTTCTTCTCCTAGGGCGCCCAGTTTCTCCAGACTTAGAAAAAATTTCAATTTAATCTTCTTCTTCGAGTTTCAGATCTTCATTCTATACCTTCCACTTTGACTCAAATTTGCTGGAGACTGGATTGTCGGATGCTCTGACGGGAATATCCATCGCGAAGCTGACTGAATACTGAGCAACTTCTATTGGAGGTCCTATCCCTAATTCACTCATCTAGTGACCTAAAAAGGTGGGCACCTTTCTTTAACAGGGGCGCCCAAACTCAGCAGTGTTAGAAAATTTTCATGACTTTTCAACTTTCTTTCTCGTTCTTCGTGCATGTTCATTGTTTTACCTTCTGCTGGAAGTTTAAGTGCTGAAATTGACACTTGGCAGTCGGATGACCTCCATTGATGACCTCGGAGCTCCAATTATGCTTCTGAAAAAGCAGAATAGACCCAGTAGGGCGAAACTGATTATTTTAAGATTCTGATTGCACCAGCCTGATACGGACACATTTTGAGCCAATCAAAATCAGTTCGGACCCTGTCGGACCAACTTTCTATTTTAGAAAATTTTGCCAGTATCCGTTTCGAAAGAAACCCAGAAAAACCGAGAAAACGTTACTAATTTTAAAAATTCTAAAATAGCAGTTTTCCTAAAATTTAGGGATGAAAAACTGAGATATGGGTTTTGTAGGTTAATCTGCTCTTAGCAGACCCAGATCGTCAGAAATTGAAAATTTTGCATTTTAACCCCTCATGCAAGACATGCACACCCAAATTTTGACCTTTTTGACTGATTTGACAAGACTTTTACTCATTTCTTCAAAATGTCTAAGTGTAACAAAAATTTTAATTTTGGGGTACAACACTAATCAAGGCATTTTCCCAACTGAATGGACTACTAGTGTTGTTATCCCACTTTGTAAAAGTGGTGATATAAATGATCCTTCCAATTATCGTACGATTATGATCAAATCTTCTTCTTGGAAATCTTTTTGGGAGCATGTTGGAATGTAGAATCAGCAAATGGGCAGAAAAAGAGGGAAAAAGAGCAAGGGGGCGGGATGGCTTTAGACCGAGGCACTCTACCATGATCAGTGCATCACTCTTAGACACTTCATTGAAAAAGTTTGGGACATCCAAGGTGGAGAAGCCTTTTGCTACTTCATGGATTTCAAAAAAGCCTTTGACACGGTTCCTGGGGACAAGCTTTGGAACAGAATGGAGGAACTGGGGGTTCCTAAAGTGTATAGAGCGGATGTTCATAAGCTGTATGAACAAGTTAGAGCTAAAATTAGAACTAAAGATGGTATGTCTGAATGCTTTAGTAGTGACATTGGGGTCAAGTAGGGTTGTCCTCTTTCCCCCACTTTGTTTGGATTATATATTGATAAACTGGAAGAATAGCTAAACAATTCTATGGGGGAGGGGATCTAGCTAACGGGTTATATGGTGAAGTTGCTTCTATATGCAAATGATCTTATTTTGATTGCAAGAATGGCCCATGGTTTGAATGAACTTTTGAAGTCTCTTGAACTTTTTTTCTAGGAGGTTAGGATGCAAGTAAACACCAGCAAGACCAAATTCGTGACTTTTTCTTTGAAAAGGAAGAAGCAACAGGTTAACTTTATCTTTGAGCGAAGTGCACTAGAAATAGTGGAAGAAAACAAGTATTTAGGAATTGATTTTCATAATAAGCTCAGCTGGACGACTTGTAGAGCAAAAAGGATTCAAGGTGGGTGGAGAGCTTCTTTCCTACTCCAAAATAGATGTAAGGTGGGTGGAGAGCTTCTTTCCTACTCCAAAATAGATGTAGGAAAGCAAAGTTATGGGATTGGAAAACCAAGAAAATCCTGTTTGGTTTGTTGGTCATGGCAGTTGTCCTCTATGGTTGCAAGGTTTGGGGGAATAGCATGTCAGCCCACAAGTGGAGGCAAGTTGAAAGAATCCAAAAGCATTTAATTACTAGTAATCTCAAGGTCAAATCTACAATCCCCTATGAGATCCTTTTGGCTGAAGCAGGTATGTTCCCAATGGAAGCATCAGCAATAGTTCAGTTGATAAGCTATTTAAAAAAGATTGATAACATGGATAAGCATCGCTGGCCCAAAATGGTTGTGGAAGAAAAACTAGACATAGGAAAAAGACTTGGATGAAACAAAACAGCAAATGGATGAGCAAGTGGGACATTAATCAACATGAATGTCCTAACACTAATGAAGAGATAAAAAAGCTTGTGCTAGAAAAATTCAGGACTGCCATGTGGACAAAGCAAATGGTTGTAAAAAAGTGCACTATGTTAAAGAGTTCAACCCCAAGTGGGAACATGATGGAAAATCTTATTTGAAGGTGGCGGTTAAGGGGAAAGCTAAAATTCTAGTTGTCAAATGAGGACAGGTTCTCATCATCTTTGATGTAAGACGGGTAGATAGATGATCCCCAAGAAGGAATGGGATGAAAGAATTTGTATTTTTTGTAGCAAAGGCGTGGTTGAAACTAAACGTCACTTCATCTTCGATTGTGTGGCATATGAGGATATTCGTTTTCAGTTCAAAAACATCCTAAAGGAGGGCAGTTTGAATGGGCTTTTTGAGGAATCTAGACTCCACCAAACAGCAAGTTTTTTGGTCAAGATACATAATAAAAGCAGAGACATCGAAAGAAACCTGAAAATGTGTTAATGTGGTGTTCTTTGGTCCCTTAAACCTTTTGGTCTCATGGACGTCATTAAAATTCATTCATCATTCAACTTGAGTGATCAAGTGTTGCAAAAAGAAAATTCTGGGGTTTGTTGGCACAGTTTGTGAGTGTTTAGATTGGCAACACTGAATGGACACCTCGTTATATGCAAGAAGCAATTATTCAATAATATATACCTTATAGGTCACGAATTTTGGACATGACCTACCTTTTCAGTGATAGTTTATTTCAAGTTAATAAGAATATACATCAAATTACATTAACATTTTGAAATACCGAGAGACGATCATTTCTGTGCATCGCAGTAGTAGCAGTAATATATATAAAATTCCCACAAAGCAGTCTTACCTTTTGCCGGGCAAACCGACGCTGCTGATGTTGCTGCTGCTCCTCCCATGCACACCAGCACTGTCACCGTCACCTCCAGCCTTGTCAGGAAGTACGGGCACGATGTGTAGGAACGTGTCATATTTGATGAAGTTGATAAACACGTGCACTACAATTGGATCCCCGGGAACAGGTCTTGGTGAGTACATCCACTGGCAAAAGGATAAAATTGAAGCTTTCTTGTGTATTCTATTAGGGATAAAAGTGCACTCCCCACCTCACCATCGGGAGCTTGGAGAGTATTTGTGGAGAAAACAAGGGTTTTGTTAATTGACACTTTTTTTTGTTAGCAATGGCAAGTTTTTTTATTATCCTAATTTTGTTGGGATACCTAGGTGGTTTTTTTATATTTAATTTTTAAAAAATTTGGGTAAATGTTTTTGATATTAAAAGCAGCAAAACAATATATGGGTAAATGTTATTGGAATGGGTGAGGTTATATATGGGTAAAATTTGGGTAAATGTTATTGGAATGGGTGGTCATATATCGGTGATGTCATTTCAACATGAACATTTAGTAATAACATCTTAGTAGGGAATTAACCCTTGGTGGGAAGAACCACTCTCAATTTAACCATCACATTATGTTATTAAGGACAATTTATATTTAAATCTTCATTTACATAAACAATGAGACAAATTTATGTAGTTTTATTACATGAAAGATGAGACAAATTTATGTAACTTTTTTAATTAATTGTTTGTAGAATTACAATCATTGTAGAATCAAAATCAATACATAGTTTTATATTTTTATAATAAATAATAAGGAACTTTTTTGTAGTAAATTAATCATATTTTTATTCATTTTCATACAATTTCTTACTGAAATAAATGCAATTATTATTGCAAAGAGACAAAAATAAGTAGAATTAAAATATATGTAAAAACTAAATACCTCATGAATGACCTCTTGCATATATTGTAACCCAACAAAGAAATATTTCAATAAAACCCACAAAGAAACAAACTTGATGAAAATAGGGATCATTTACCAAATTTTTACTCATTTTCAAATGATCACATGAAAAATATTTATAACATATTATCATAACAATACTTAAAACTATCCTCTTCCCAATCAAAATATTTGTAGAAGACTTACAAAACATAATTTTTTCACCAAAGTTTTGTTTCAACAACCTTTTTGTAGGAACCCTCTCTCTCTTTATGTGAAGACATACAATCAATTATTTTCTTCAATGGATACATTTAACCACATAACAAGTTTCACAACAATTGTTAAACTCTATAGAACCAATTCAAACATTGTGTATATTATTTACAAATTGGTTACAAAACCTTAAGATTATCACTTTTGAGGATGCAATTTGTAGATAGTTAAATCATTTTTCATCATTATCACTTTCAATTTATTTTTCTATGAACCCTCGATTATTACCTATGATTTAATTCCCAAGAATGATGCACAATAAACATAGGTGCAATATAAACATGCCTTGTACAATTAGTGTCTCGGTGGTGCTTGTGATACCTCATAACGTCACTGTAAATCTACTACATTGTTGATAAGTGTGTTGGGCAATAGGGATCACTTTCAATCCAAGCCTCAAAATTAATAATAGCTTTAGATTACATCTTTCATGTCCTATGACTTATCAACATGTTCTACATTTCAAATTTATTTTAACTATTAGCTAACCATTGACTAATAGAACTAGGTAATTATCTTCTCTTTCCCAACTACATGTATTGCATAGATGGAGAGAAAAAAATAATGTTAAACTAGATCCCATACAAAGGTCGTTCAAAAATATTCTACAACTATTATTGTATTTCACTACATATGTGTCATGGTCTTCTTTTAAATTCTCATTTGTTATGTATTGCTTAGAAGAAAAATGAACCAAAAATATTATCATACATGGATATGCATTTAATTTTATATTTTACATTTCATGATTCCTATTATTGTTGTTTCCACATCTACTTAAACATTTTTTTACCAATAAGCACGCACAAGCAATGGAGCATGTGTTACTTGTTTCTCTACTACTAAGTAAACATGAGAATGGTATTTAAGAGTCATTCAAAAATATTCACTCTTTATTAGAAGCCACAAACTACCAACAAGATATCCTTAATTTACATTTATAAATAATTATTATTTCTACATACATAACCAATGAATAAAATTTACTTAGAGATTCAACCCTAACTCTCATTTATTATATATAACTTCCTTCCCAGCTAGTTTCTTTTTTTCCTTAAAAGAAAAATTAGAATTAATGATTGGTATGTTATTCAATTCAATATTGAAGAGGATGAATTATAGAATATCAATTTGATTTCACTCTTGATATTTTGAGCTAAATTTAATGAGTCCCACTTTTTCATGTGATCTCATTCACATTGATGTACCTATTTTTTATATGGATATTTGTTGATTTGTGTTTTTGGATTATATGTTCATTATGACAAATTATCATGGACATTGTGGATTCTAGTTAGAGTGGTTTAATTTATGAGTATATAATGTTGATTTAGATTAATGGATGCTCTTATCATTTTGATACTAGAAATATAATTGAGATTAGATTATTTTATTTTCATGGGATTAACCTTGTAAGATGTTCATTAGATATGAGGTGCCATATTTTATCTTTATTATTTTATGTTTGAATTAAATTCAAATGATTAACATGTGTTTTTTTGATGTAGTAATTAATCTTAATTTTTAAATTAATTTGAGAGTTATGATTTGATTAATTTTACAATTT
>VDFB02284806.1:0-22668 GCA_007258455.2 Sequoia sempervirens
CTTGTAGCATTCAAAAACAAATAAGCGCAATAAAAGTCAAGCTGACTTATTACCAACCCGATGCATAGGATCCTAGACTAGATGCGATGTTAAATGCTTAACTTTACAATGCTTTTACAATGATTATTACAAGTTAATTAAATCAAAATTAACTTATGGAAATAACAAAATGAAAGTAATAACAAGGTGATTATAACAGAAAGGAAGGAAATGAGAGAAAGAAAGAGAGAGAAGAAGAGAAGTGCAAATAGTTGATAACGGAGTTCATCACGAAAGTGACTACGTCTTCGGGTCCACTCCAATAGAGAGACCGATCCGATTAACTCCAAAAATCAATTACAACAGCACCATAACCATTTCTCAAACGCCCGGTAGCGACACTCACGACGAGCTTGAAAGCTCTCAGCCAGAATACTCTCTTTAAATTCACCTGACGCTCGAGGACTTCACATCCCTTTGGAACTTTTCCCAACTCTCACCTCACACTCCCCTTAAATACAAAAAAAAATCTCAAATTGGTTACTAACCAATTGATTTTGCAATATTCTCCAAATCCCCCTAAAAACAACTAAATCCCCCAATTTACATAGAAATCTCTATTAAATCTTCCTTTATTTTCATATAAATCCCCTAAATCATTCTAAGCCCTTTTTATTAATCATTTCGGGCTTATTGTTATTTGGGAAGTTTTTTTGGTTAATGCATAAAAGGATTATTGTTATACAATATAGGGGAATTTCTTTTATTTTAAGCCATTCAGTTTTCACTAACTAACCAAAGCAAACCGACGCCATATAAATTTAAGGCAGTGCCGATGGCATATTGGTGGCTATACTTTTTATATCCCGGCCGGTGCGGGTTCAACTCCCGCCGGCTCATTTTTTTCAAAAATAACCAACGAATATTAAACAAAACTAACCGGCTTCCTTTCATATATAAAGGGCGACGATTTGGCGGAACGGCCATCCAAAAATCTCGCGAGGGAGAGGTAAGGATTTCGAGCCCCATGCGGGCTAACCAAACTTTTTGCTAACCAAAACAACGAATGCCGACAAAGGGGAGAAGACGAGGCCACGCGTCGCACCAGGAGGGTGCCACGTGGCAGGCTCTGATTGGATGTTATCGCCGACGTACCTGCTGACTCAGATGCATACGTGGAAGCTGACGTGTCAGGCTGACGTGCACAGTGATTGGGACGCTGACTGTGCAAACTAATGACGTGTCTGCCAACTAGGACGATGACGTGGCATGCTGACTAGCTTGCTGACTTGGATGATGACGTGGCATACGGACTGCTGATTGGATGCTGACCATGCTGCCACCTCAACGCTGACTATGTGTACGGATGTACAGACTGCCACATGTCAACTCCTGATTGGTCCACTTCAGATTTCGTACCACATGCTGATGTTATCTATACGGATGATGACGTCATCACTGTACCTTCAAGTCCACAAGTCAACCTGAAACTTTGACTAGCTGTATCTTGAGCATACAATGTCGGATTTCGACGAAACGAACGCCGTCGGAATCATCTTGACGAGCTCTTTACGATGAGTTCAACTTTGACAACTTTTGACGACATCATTTTTTTCACTTCCTGGACGCCCCTGATCCTAGTTTGACCCAAGGTTTGACTGGCCATAACTTGCACAAACAGACTCCTTTTCGCTTCGTTCGAGTTGCGTTGGAATCAGGATGCTGAGATCTTTTTGATGGTGCAGATTCTGGAGAGAAATGGGAAACTTCAATTTTCACTGAAAATATCCCCCGGATCAATTGTAATACAAAAAAATTGAACATTCATGTGGAAGTGGTAAAACCATGATTCAAAATAGCATCATCCTTGTAACCTTGATTTTCTGCTATTTTTGGGATTTTTCAATTTTTAGGTGTTTTCTGAGATTTTGACCAAGAACCTAACCTAACTTAGAACTATCCTAGGGATCTCAGGGGCTGATCAATGATAAGCCTTACCTACGTTATACATGTAGAGACCACATAGTTTGACCGACTCAACCGATTTACAGGACTAAGATATGAACAAACACTAATTACAATGAACTACAACAACACAATTTGACAAGGTGACTCTGTTTTTGGCTTTTTTTTTGGATTTTCAACCTTTTTATCAATTTTTTGATATGACAAGGATGTTTGATGTGTTTCCGATGGTGATTGATGTTCGCTATTTGATTTCACTATGATCATTTTTTTCGTAGTGTTTGTCCTCCTGTTGTTTGTCTATTGGTTCAAGCTCAAGATTTGTTGCCCCCAGTGAGTTCAGGATTTTTCCCCTAGTGGGACCAAACCGGTTTATTATGGATATGTACAATGGTCAAGAAACCAAGGTGAGACATGACTGGCATAACAAGGTATGCATATGCAACTCGAATGAAGGATGTGGAAGGTAACGGTACCAAGCCAATGATCAACATACGTTCCTATAGAGGAAGAAGCCAGCCTGTCACAAATAGCACTTGTTGCCAGGTTTTCACCACTTTCTTTTATTGCACTTTTTCAGATTTTATAATTTTTTTGATCCTTTTTCATTTTTTTGCTTTTTTTTGTATTTTCACTTTTTTGATTTTTTTTGTATATTTTTTGATTTTTTGAGGATTTTTTGTTCCACTGTCATAGGATGCACGTTTCCCAGGGTTTTTCCACCGGGGACCATTTTTTTAAGGACATTTTCCGATGTTTTTGGATTTTTTTTAGGACTTTTTTTTATGTTTTTTGGATTTTTTTAGGACTTTTTTTGATGTTTTTGGATTTTTTTCAAGACTTTTTCTGATGTTTTTGGATTTTTTTAGGACTTTTACAGATGCAACAGCTGAATTATGCATATAATTTCTTGAGATAAAGATTGTTCATGGGTTCCTCAAACTGATCTCCTTCTGGCATAGACAACTGCTATGCTCCTGAGCCATAAACCGATACAATGAAAAATAGCCCCAACCAATTTGGTTCAAATTTTACTTTCTTCTCTCTATCTTGCTGATTGCGTGGGTTTTCCTTCAACACTAAGTCACCCACTTGGAATGTTCTGGGTTTGACCTTGTAGTTGTAACTTCTAGACATTCGTTGTTGGTAGGCTTTTAGGTGATTCACTACATGTTGGCATTGCTCATATAACAGTTCTAGTTCTTGCAATCTTGAAACCCAGTAGTCTTCATCAAGGATGATACCTTTCAAGGAAACCTAGAGCGATGGTATTTCAACTTCAATAGGTACAATGGCCTCAAACCCATATACCAAAGCATATGGTGTAGCTCCTATCGGTGTGCGAATACTAGTGCAGTACACGCACAAAGCAGGGTTTAATTGGATGTGCCAATCACGTCCCACATCATTAATAGTTTTCTTCAAAATCTTTAGAATAGTCTTGTTGGAAGCCTCTGCTTGACCATTCCCCTAGGGATATCAATATGGTGTAGAGAAGTGATGTTGGATATTGAACTTCTCACACAATTCTTGCATGTCTTGATTTTTGAACGGTCTTCCATTGTTAGTGACTATGGATTGGGGAATGCAATATCTACAGATGATGTAGTTGAGGATGAATGATGAAATCTGCTTTCCTGTGATGTTGGTTAAAGGAACAACCTCAATCCATTTTGTGAAGTATTTTGTAGTTGCGATGATAAACTTGTGTCTATTTGATGAAGATGGATGAATTTTACCAACAAGATCTAATCTCGATTGACAAAATGGCCATCTGGATACAAAAGGTTGGAGTTCTTGAGTTGGTGCATGGATGAGATTTCTGTGAATTTGACATTTCTTCACAAACTAGAAAGACTCATTTTCCATAGTTGGCCAATAATATCCTAAATGAAGAAGTTTCTTGGCTAAGGTTAGGCCACTTGAATGTGTTTCGTAGATACCCTCATGGACTTCTCGTAAAGCTATTTTAGACTCATCGCGTTCTATACATCATAAGAGAGTTTCTTCAAGACCTCGTCGATATAGTACATCTGCTATAAGTGTATGTCGAGCAGCTTGGCAAATGAAATTGTGTTTTTGGTTTCATGACAAGTCAGGTGGAAGAGTGCTATCTTTCAAGTAGATATAAATTTCATTGTAGATTGAGGTATTGGTATTAGATAGGTGATAGATAACATGGCATTCAGTATCATCATAGGCAAGGGAAAACAATTGTTCCACTAAGAACTCGTAATGGCTTCTTTTCTCTGGAATTTGTAAGAAGGAAGCAATAGTAGCCATGGCATCAACAACTTTATTGTCCACTCTTGAAATTTGTTCAAATTTGATATCCACAAAATATTTCTTGAAATCATCTAGCATTCTTTTGTAAGGCATCAATTTGTCATCTCTTGTTTGATAATCAACATTGACTTGGTTAATGACTAACTGAGAATCTCCATACACTTGCAATTCTATGACCTTCCATTCTACAGTTGTTTTGATTCCAATTATTAATGCTTCATACTTCACCATGTTGCTGGTACAAGGGAACATCAGTCTATATGATTTTGGTATGGTATGTCCTTGTGGAGTGACAAATAGGATTCTGGCTCTTGATTCGTGCTAGGTGTGTGATCCATCAAAGTACAGTGTCCACTGTCTTGCAACCAAGTTAAGAACATCAACATCCAGAAATTCAATGTGTAAAGGATGATTATTTGGTAATGGTGCCGCCGCTAACTGGTCAACAATTACTTGTCCTTTTATTTCCTTCCTATCTACATATTGGATATCAAATTCACTGAGTATCATGACCCATTTAGCTAATCTCCCTATTAGGTTAGCTTTGCTGAGGAGATATTTGAGAGGATCTATTTTAGCTATCAACTTGATGGTGTGAGTTAGCATGTAGTGTCGTAGTTCTTGGGTAGCAAAGACTACTGCTAGACAATCCTTTTCAATAGAGGTATAGTTGATCTCATAGCTATTTAGTGTCTTGTTGATGTAGTATATTGCTCTCTCTTTTCTTGTTGAATCTTCTTCTGCTAATAGGGCTCTTGATGATGTCTCTGTTGTAGCGATTTATAAAAGTAGTGGCTTCCATTCTATTTCCGGTACTAGGAAAGGTGGATTCATTAAATATTATTTCAAATGATTGAAGGCTCCTTTGCATTTCTCATCCCATTAGAGGGAAACATTTTCATGCAGCAGATGATTGAAGGGATGGGTCTTGTCCACCAGCTGTGAAATGAATCTGCGGATTGACTAAAACCTCCCTTGTAGAGAATAGAGTTGACTAATGTTCTTTGGTGGTGGCATTTCCATAATAGCTTTGACTTTGGTTGGGTCTACTTCAATCCCTTTTTCTGATACTATGTAACCCAGGAGTTTTGCTGACGTCACCCCAAACACACATTTCTTGGGATTTAGCCGTACATTGAATTTCTCTAGTCTAGTGAAAATTTCATCTAGGATCTCCAGATGTCCTTCCCTAGTATATGATTTGGCCAATAAATCATCCACATAGTCTTCCATGAAAGTATGCGTCATATCATGAAAGATTGTTGTCATGGCACGTTGGTAGGTAGCTCCTGCATTCTTCAAGCCAAACGGCATAACATTCCAACAGAAGGTTCCCCATGGACAAGTAAAGGTTGTTTTATCTTGATCTTTTGGGGCTATTTTGATTTGGTTATACCAAGAAAAGCCATCCATTAGTGAGGACATGCCATGTCCTGCCGTCAAGTCTACTATGATATCTATCTTGGGCAGAGGAAAATCATCCTTAGGACAAGCTTTGTTAAGATCTTGAAAATCTATAAAAATATGAATGTTGTTGTCAGGCTCTGAAACTAGTACTATATTGGAGATCCACTCGGCATAGTCAATGGGTCTAATGAATTTGGCATCTAACAACTTCTTCAACTCTACTTTTACCAATAAGGCAATATGGGGGTGCATTTTTCTAAACTTCTGCTTGACTGGTTTCACTCTTGGAGGTAATGATAGATGATGCATGATGAGTTCCAGATCAATTCCTAGCATGTCAGCATATGACCAAGAAAAGTTAATTTGTTTTTCTGTGAAAAATTGGAGAAAGCTTGGCTTTTCCTAGTCTATCAAGGATGATGCTAGATGGATATTCTTCATTGTCTCTTCATTGTCAATGTTGACAGACTGTGTGGGTTCAATCAAGACTTTTGATCTTTCCTGAAAATGTTATGGGAGAGTATCAAATCTTCCATCCTTTGATGCCTCAAAGAGGTTTTCGCCATTGGATGCGCTCTTTGTTTTTGCTTTTTCCATATCTGACACTGCCATTGAATGGTTTTCAATATCAGATCTATTTCCTGTATTATTCATTTTGTAGCTGGAAGATTTGATACTCCCCTGTATGGAATCCTTTTTACGATGTTCATTGGTGGAATATGTTTCAGGATTGTTGGCACAGAGGAAATTGATGATGGCATCATCATTTGGAAATGTAGGGATGTCAAAGGGCTATGTTAGGTCCCAATCTATAAGCTCGAGATGCACTAAGGGTAAGCAGTCACCAAACAGGTTAAGATCGAAAATGGTAAGGGTTTTGATAGTGGTGTCTTCAATTTGTCCGATAGAAAAATCGAGGTATAGAAGGTAACTCTCCTCCGAATTATATGTTTCACTCAGAGTTGAATCATCCTCACTAGAATCATCAAGGTGTTGTGACCCAAATTCAAATGGTCTAGAACCTGACCCTTGTCCTTCGAGTAGGGGTGCATATTTGTGTACTACATCAATGTCCTTGTCATGATAGGACTCTTCTGATAGTGAATCCCACTCATATTAATTGGAATCAGTCTCATGCTCTTCGCTGGCTTGTAACTGTAAGATTCTTTCAACCATCTTTTCTTAAATGTGTCCTCTTTATAGCCTAGTCTAGTCTTGTCTTTAGGATTAATTAAAATGGGTTGAATTGGCTCTACAATTCCCTCTTTCCTTTTACCCACAAGACCTTTCCCTTCATATCCCATCTTTTCCAAAATAGTGAAACCTTTTCCATATTGTGTTATTTGTACATTTGTAGTTGTTGCTTGGGATTCCTCTTTGTCTTTATAAAGCTAGTTTAGAATATCATTGTCTTCTGCTTCATCAAACCTAGTGCTTTCTTTTATGAACTATCCATAAAATTTGGTAACTAGTTGTGGGGTTTGTTGTGTTAACGTGGAGGGTTGTCTATAAAATTTTGGAGAAGAAAAGTATGGAAGACATAGGGACCGCTCAAAGAAGTATTCACCAACACCTTTGTCTTTTATTTGGAATTTTTCATCAAATTGCTTTGACAAGGCATTCAATTGGGCTTCAGGATTTTAGGAGGTGGAGGAAGCATCTTCTTCTTTCTTCTCAGACTGTTTAGACATGGAATTGGATTGAATTTCATGATTTGTGGAAATGACCAACAGTTTGGATGAGGAACTTGACTGGCTTTGATCATTGGAAGTAGTGGGAGTGGAATCTTCTCTATTGTGAGGCACACATATATCTTGGATAGATTTCAGTGTATTGCAATACTGGGGACTATTTGAATAAGCCGAAATGGTAATTTCCTGGCCACCACAAGATAATTTTAGACACTGGTGGTATGTTGAAGGGACCGCTTGCATTTCATGAATCCATGGTCGACCCAATAGTATGTTATAAGTCAAATCCTTGTCTAAGACTTGGCAGATCACATCTTTCTAGATTGGTCCCACTTGAATAGGTAGGACAATTAACCCCTGTGAAGCTCTTTCCTCATCATCATATGTTTTTATTGTAATCTTTTTCTTTGAATCAATTGCATTCTAAAAAAATCCCAACGCACAGACAAGCTTTAAAGTACATATATTCAGGCCAGCTCCTCCATCTATTAGGATGCGTTTGACACGATGTTTATGGATTAGGAATTTGATATGAAGAGCAACATTGTGGGGATGAGAATGGATGCGTCATCATTTTCAGAAAAATATAGACAATGTGGTGCAGTTAAATATCCCACCATGGCTTCGAATTTACAAACTTCCAAATTCATTGGCACTATTGTGTCCACTAGGGGTTTTTCCAAAATCTCTTTATGGGTGGGTGAAATCTTGAGCAATTCCAATATTGATATTTGTGTAGAGATATTTTGTAATTGGTCCACTATGTTGTATTGATTGGACGAGGCTATGGGTGATTTAGATAAACTTCCTTTTAAGACATATTTGGCCTATGCTCTTGTTGTCGCATTCACTAGTACGTTGTCTTGTTTCCCATTGATTTTGATGACATTGATTTCATTATCATTTGCATTCATGTCTGGTTTGGTGTGATTGATTTGATTTTCAAGGATAACGATGTCTTGTTCTTGCTCGATTGGAATGTCATAGATTGGATTATCGCTTGCAGTAACATTTGGGTGATCATGGGTTTCAATGGTATTCATTTGATTTTTTGTTGCTGAGATATGATTTATGAAAATATCATGGACATAGTTTACATTCTTTTCCTTGTTATTCGTCGTAGAGGATTCCCCCTTTTCATAGTTCAGTAAGGAATTTTTGAATGCTCTATGATCTGCATTTGTTTGGAGTCCCTCTATTCGTATGATTTTTCTATCTATCAAGTCTTGTATTTTATGTTTCAATTGCATGCAGCTATTCGTTTGGTGACCTTTGCATCGATGAAATTCATAGTAATAGCAATCCTTCCACCATGACGATTTTACTTTTGGTTCAAAGCCTCGAGTGTTAGGTAGTGTTATGAGGTTATTTTCAAGAAGTTCTCTTAATGCAAATTCGTGTGATTGACCCAAAGGGGTGAATTTTTTGCGGTTTGATTGTGTTTGATATGGTGGAGGTTTTGATGGGTTGTTGCTTTGATTGTGGCCATTTTTATTATTGGAAAAATTGACATTTTGATTAGTGCCTTGATTGATATTTTGATCTATCTTGGTCATGGTTCTCGATAAGTTGAAGACCGGTTCAACATTATGTGTTTCGATGGTACCATCGTTGGCATTTTTGTTCCTTGTCCAAAATTTAGGTTTTTCATTGTTATGATGGTTAGATGAACTAGCATTGTTCGATCCTTCATTGTGAACTTTCAATACCCCTCTTTTGACTAAGGCTTCTTCAATTTTGACATTGTTTTCTACCATCTTCTCAAAGCTAGGGGGACATTGTAATTGCAATCTATAGCTCATTTCACTGTTAAGGTTATCGATAAAAAATTCCATCTTTTCTTGTTCAGGTATGGGACAAGCGTAACGAGCGAGTAACCTTCACCTTTGGAGGAACACAAGAAAAGATTCTCCTTGTTTCTATTTAGTATTACAAAGATCCTTCATGGTTATCTCATGTGTAATGTTATAGGAATATTGTGTGATGAATTTTTTAACCAATTCTTCGAAGGATTTTATGCCTGGTAGCAACTTCAAGAACCATTCCATGCAATGGCCCCCTAACTACGAGGAAAGAGTCGCATTAAGTATGTGTGCTCATGAGCGAACTCGAGACTCATGGTTCGAAACTCTCACACATGATCAATTGGATCGGACTTTCCATTGTATTTGTTGTATTTTGGTAAGTCACAATTTGTGGGAAATGGTATCATGTTTAACCTTCTATCAAATGGATAGGGACAAATATCCCGCAATAGGTATTGTTTTGGAGTCCCTCCTTGCATATCTTGGAGTTGTTGTTGAAGGTTTTGCATCTGGTTTGTCAAAGTAGCCATCTGATCTACAATAGGCATTTCAATTTCAGTTTTCTTTGGGATACTCTTCAATTTATTAACATCAAAGTCATTTGGTAACTTAACCCCTTGGTTGGGTAACATCAAAAGGTATTTCTCCCCATCATTTTCAAAGACTTTTTCTAGGAATTTATGGAATTTGGGATCTTGATTCGCTTGTTTGATTTCTTCTTTTGTTATAGATCCTCTCTTTCATTTTGAGAAATCTTATGAAAAGGATTTTCTTCTGGTTTAGCCATGGTATTTGGATGTTCAATTTCTTTGTCCTTAAGTTTTTGTTTTTGGGACCTTGTTAAAATGGGCATACAAGTGACTAAGGTTTTCTAAATTTTGATTGTTGTTTGAGAGTGCCAAGGAAATACCTAGGTCAAATAGAATGATGAATCCTATTGATGTAACCAAGGTGATGAAATTTGATTCAAAGTGTATTGTTTCAAGATGAAGGATAGAAACCTTGATGGGGAAACTCAACTTGATGATCAAATTTGGGGTGTTAATGATGATAGGCACTTTTAGATGTTTGATCAAAGTTTAGGTAAAGTGTTTCACTTGGATAAGTCAATTTTAACAAAGTTTTGGACTCTAAGGGATAATTCCAAACTTGAGGAGATTTTGAAATTTTGGTTCCAATTGTGAAATGGTGAGAAATTTCCTTCCTAGACAAGATGTTTGAATCTTTGGAAGAGTCTTGGATTTTGGCAATAATAAAATGAATACAAACTAGGGTTGTTCTTTGAAGCTTTTATGTAAAAATTAAAGAGCAATCTATCCCTAAAGTCGTAAAGTGTTGCAAGACGTTTTTGGCGATCCTTCGGACTAAGAGCTATGGGTTTTGGTTTTTGAATTTTCATTTTTTGTGAAGTCATTGGATAAAGATCATGTTTGGACTCTTGTCAAAGTTGAAGAATGACTCTAGACTGGAAAGATGTTTGAATTCTGATTTCCAAATGATGGATGGGAATTATATTCAGTTCCTTGTTTTTGGATTTTGGTGGATGTGTCGTTACAGTGGGTGAAAGCGCTAAAAGGAAGAAGCACCATAGAAAGACTTAGATGCACCATAGAATGGATGGAATGACCACAAAATCAGGCAAATGCACCATAGAAAATCTTAGATGTGCCATAGAATGGTTGGGATGTGACACATGATTTTGGGTCAATGCGCTGGCAAATGACGTGGAAGAACTGTAACAAAAAGTGGATGCACTATAATAGAGGGTGGATGCGCTGGAAAAATTGGTGAAAGTACTACAAAAAGCAATAGAAGCACTAAACTGGGGGATGCAACAGTTTGTTTCCAGTTTACTTGATTTTTCTGGTTTTTGGTTAGAGGACGGTTTGTTCTAGATGATGTATTATGAATCAAAGTTTCTATAGTTTTTTCCAATGTGTAAATTTTTGTTTGAAGTTTTTTTTTAAGACACTTTGACAAGCACAATCAAGCACAACATACATTCCCTAGGGCTGTGATAGACTATATTCTCTTGGATTCCACGCAGGTTTTACCCCCACCGCACTTATCTTTAGCAGATGAATTCAGAAGCTTGGCCACACGGGCTCCCCCTTACATTGCACTCTCTTCTTAGGTCAAACAAGCTTCCAGCCTCCATGAAACTCCCATGGTAGACTGATCATCTCTACTAAAGACTGTGAGAATGTGGATGCCTTCACAACAACCGTTGTTTTACCAAGAGAATAGATAAAGGTTTTAGCCAATTATACAACAAGGGTTATAGTAAGTACTTTCCGTTCGTAGGGGTTGATCCATCGAGGCAAGAGACCATTGTTTCCCTTCTCGTCAAAACCGATCGCGTGATATTGGCATTTTTTCCAATATCCTCATTTATATACCGACTGGAAATGCGCTTGGCTTTAGCGTGTTACCAGTTGGGTCGTTCCCTTGGGTGAGTACTTTTTCCCCAAGGCAGACCCTCTAGGATAAACAAAAGCGAGAGAGTATACCCACAGTTTGATCCTCTTTATTCCGCATGAATAAAGAGAGAACCCTCATTGTATACCCTACTCACACTCGCAGATTAACAAGAATGGGTCTAGCTTTTTGGTCACCCACTTAAGGGGAGAGCATATGCCTACCATTCAAAACACAGGTCATAAATAAAGAAAAGGAATGGGTTTGGCTTTTTGGTCACCTAGTTAACGGGAGAGCATATGCCTATCATTCCCACACGTAGCAAACATGGTGTTTTTTCCCTGTTAATTAATCTATGTTCCTAATTTAAGCAAGAAGGAAAGACATAAAATCCAACCCCTGCATCAAATTTATCAATAGTTTATCATAAATTTTCTTTGACAAGCATTCTAGAGTTTCAACAAGGTCTTTGATAGCATTTTATGCAATCTACAAAATAGAAAAACCAACATCAGTTTTCATTCTTGGGAAAATTTACAGAAATAGTTGAAAATGCCATAACAGTAAGTAGAAGTACCAAAAAGACAAAAGCACCAAAGAATTAATTAAAAGCGCCAAAGAAATTGGTCAAAGCACCATAGAAATTGGTCAAAGCGCCACAGAAACTCCCTGAAGTGCCACATAATGGCTTTGATGCGCAAAAGAAATCTTTCGAAGTGCCAGAACAATCGGTGTAAGCGCCAAAAAGTCTTTCGTAAATGCCAAATAATTATGCAGTTGCACCAAAAAACTACTCGTCTGAACCTGTAAAACAAAATTTCCATAAAATATCAAAATAACAGGGGCTCAGGCCCCACAGTGGGCGCCATTTTATGTGTGTATTAAAATATGCGTGAATTATATCAAATTAACAACACACTTAGATGGAAAGTATTACAGTAAGGAAATCTAACTTAATTAAAAACAATTCGATAACAAAATTTGCTAAAAACATCCCATCTTCCTCTAATCTCAAATGTCCTAGTATTTATGCTCTTAGATCTTATTCATGCACAAGTCACTGGGATGTCATCTAAGAAACAAGTAGCCTATTTATCTATAATGCAAAATATAAGTCTACATGTACATGATTGAAGGATTCAGCTGGATGAAATGATGAAATGACATGATGGATGAACTATTGTGTACAAAGTGATATAGAAATGATACAGATCGAAATTAGACTAATGGACATGAAATGGAAATGATCTTAAATGCTGCTTAAACTAAGAAACATCTAAAGGAGCCATGATTCTAAACTAATTTCTAATCTTTTCTAAATGCTGAATTGAAAATGCAAACTAAGCTCTCAAAGACTTAAATGAATTCCTGCAGAGTGATGTTATGCAAATGCTCCTTATGAAAAAGCTGTAAATGGGCCTCAATTTATAAATTTTTCCAAGGCATTGGGTGAGTTGGCAGCCATGAACGATTGAGATTTGATCTGGAGAAATCAATGGTGAAGAATGAGAAGGATGGAGAAAACAAGGCAATTGTTCCCTTTAGTAAAACCAACTTGCCAAGTGTAAGAAATAATCATTTGGATGAAGGAGCCATGTGTCTTGAAGGTGGTTAAAATTGTTGAGAACAAATATCCATTTTAGAAAATAAGAATAATTATTTTCATGTGACACATGGTGAGTTGGAGGGTGAGGTAGAAGGTAGTTAGAAGGAATATGTAGTTAAATGTGTTGAAATTCAAATTTAAAAATTCTAATTAAATGAGAAGGAATCAATTAAAATAAAACAAATTATTTAGATTTGTTTATTTCAATTTAATCATGAAGAGGGTGAATTAGAATAAAGAAATTAAGAAAATAGGAACTATGCAAATAAATTTGCAATTTACTTATATAGTAGAAGAATAAAGATTTCATTAATTAAATAATTAATATTTAATTAATATTTTCCAGACCAATTTTGAGTGTATACAGCTATAAATAGACAATTCACTATGAATCTACAACAAGAAGTTCTCAACCGATGCAAACAAAGATAAAAATACACAAGCATGATATTTTTTTGCTATATCTCCTTCTCATGAATACACTAAACCTAATTGAATAATTCTTGCAAAAATAAACTTCGCCAAGGCATCAAACATGAGGCTAAAACCATAAGATTGGAAATAAATTGCATGGATATATGAAATGAGGGTCATTAGAAGCACACCATAAAGCCATAATAGGATGATTTCAAATCAAGTGCCAACATAAAGGAGTTGTTTATGATCTTAGGGACTATTACTAAGTTGTTTTAGGCTATTTGGAGTCCTAAGATTGTATTTTCCATTTTAGATAGTAAGGAAACAATTTTCCTACCTTTTACTAGATTTTTCTTCAAGAAAATGGGTTATCCTTGAGGAAAACTTATTGTGTCTTCTATTGTGATGGTTATTGATCTCAATTTTTTTCTATGTTTAATTTTAATTTTTGCAAAAAAATGAATTCTAGTTTTTTTCATATAAATTTGAATGTTGACTATTGTATAGCCTAACTAATGTATTTTATGGATCATAGAAAAAACATTAGAATTTACATTACGGTAATCATAAAGACAATAACCATTCCAACTTAATATACTTTCTAGAATCATATCCTTAGTTTAATAACTAAATTTATAGCTAGTGTGTGTATCTTATCTTGGTACAAATAAAAAATGTATGTAATAAAAATGATCAATATATAAAATCTAGATAGAAAATAGAATGTGGAAAGTTTAAAGATTTTCTTTCTATTTCTTCAAATCATTGATTCACCACAAAGATTCTTATTTGGATTTAGTTCATAATTTAAACTAAGTTTTCTATCACTCATTAAACTATTTTCATTGACAAAATGATGAAATAACATTCTTTTACTTTTACATATTTGTTTCTTAAAAAAACTTACATCACGTAATGAAATTAAACTCAACCAATAACCAAGAATTGCATCAATGCTCCCACTTAAATATTTCATTAGCTCAAAATTTAAAAAAATAGAGGCCTGACTAGACACAAAGGATACTAAATTTTTTTATTATATTAAAACTAAAGTGAAAAGTGAAACTAATGCTACAATAAGAAAGTACCTACAATGCAATAGATTTTGTTTTTTACTACACAAAAGAAAATAGTGAAGATGTAGAAATTGGTTGGTGTTCCTGGATTGGCTATGAGCAAAACAACTCTCCTACCAAACAAACAATGAAAAACCATGCTTAGACTAGTATCTGTAGTGGAGGGGTTTGTAAGGACCCTCAATAGGAACATTAATGTATGCAGCCTGCTTTGGAGAAAGCTTTGTAAGTTTGGCACCCAATTTGGGCAAATGTAGAGCAGCCACCTTCTCATCTAGATGCTTGGGCAACACATACACCTTCTTCTCATACTTTCCTGTTTTCCTCTCATTCCAAAGCTCCAACTGTGCAATAACCTACAACATAGAATACAAGCATTCACTCATTAATACAATACTTTAAGTGCACATAAAAAACATGACATTTCAATGCCTTTGGAATTCTAGCACTGTAAATACCATACCATACCTGATTTGTGAATGTGCAAGACATGACAAAACTTGGGTGTCCAGTAGCACAACCCAAGTTCATGAGACGACCCTCTGCAAGGACAATGATACCACTGTTTGTTTCTGGGAACACCCATCGGTCTGTTTGAGGCTTGATAGTTATCTTCTTAATGCCAGGGTAGGTTTCAAGCCCATGCATATCAATCTCATTGTTAAAATGACCAATGTTGCAAACTATTGCATTATTTTTCATCCTCCTCATATCCTCCACCATGATAATATCCCTGTTTCCTGTAGTTGTAACAAAGATATCAGCAGTGCTCACCACATCCTCTAGAGTAAGAACAGGGATGCCTTCCATGAGGGCTTGCAGAGCACAAATTGGGTCAATCTCTGTTACAATTACTCTAGCTCCAGCACTCTTTAAGGCAGCAGCACAACCCTTGCCAACATCTCCATATCCACACACAACAGCAACCTTGCCAGCAATCATCACATCAGTGGCTCTCATCAAACCATCTACAAGAGAGTGTCTACATCCATACAAGTTATCAAACTGCAAAAGAAAACAAGGTACAAATCAAATATGATCGAGTGAAAATATAGTACAACGTAATGCCGTCCCTAAAATCATATATATATCTAAACTCCCTCCTAAATGCCATGTCATTGATAAACCCACAATGCTGCAAAAACTAAATCTAAACAGAAAAGCTCATAGAACAAATCCATACCTTACTCTTTGTAACAGAATCATTAACACCAATGGCAGGGAACAATAGAGAACCAGTAGCCTGTATCTGATGCAACCTGTAAATCCCTGTAGTGGTTTCCTCAGATACACCAACCAACCTATCCTTTATCTTGTGATACTTCAAAGGGTCTTCCTTGAGACTATCCTTGATCAATCCAAAAATAATTTGAAACTCAGGACTGGTAGTTGAAGCAAGATCTGGAATCTTCCCATTCTTGGCAAACTCTTCCTCAGCCTTGACGCCCTCATGGATTAGTATGGTGACATCTGCTCCATCATCAACAAGCAAATCTGGGCCACCACCAGGACCCCAATCCAAAGCCCTGTCTACACACCACCAATATTCCTGGAGCGTCTCCTCCTTCCAGGCAAACACAGATGCACTATCGCGTGCAATAGCTGCTGCAGCATGGTCCTGTAAAATGAATTTTTAAATCATATAAAAAAATAATGCCAAAATAATTGAACATACCCAACCTTCAAAAAAATAAGTGAATTTGAATGATTGGCATTGGCTACTCTGACAGCCTTATTAACTTAAAATAAATTGTTTTTTTAAGTAGAAATAGACCCGAAAGAAATGCAAAGGGTCTATAATAGAAAGTAAATAAATAAAATAACTTTTCTATTCGGCTAATTTGAATGTACAAAATAATTATTGACAAAAACAAAATTAAAATCTAATTTCAGTGATAATGTTTATTAGAAGATCAGTCAACTAAGCACAATCATTATATTTCTGTGAAATCACTCTTGAAAATTTGTCACCCAATTCCTATCATGAGGGGTTTCGTCTTCAAGTTAAATGAATTGCAGTTCCATGCTCCAAAGTAATAATCAAATAATAAAAGATGTGTTATTTGTATGGTGGTTACTTCTCCTTACTTGGTGTCTCTTATACATCTTTTTCCTTCAACAATCATGATCCTTCACATGTCCCTTGATTTTTGATAATAGTAAATTTAATTTTATATTTTATTTTTTAATATTTTATTTTATTATTTTTATTCTTATTATTATTATCCTATTTCAAAAAAGAGACATTACATAAATTTACCTTATCAAAGCTTTACCTTTAAAACTAATAATAAAATGACTATCTTAAGCTAATCAAATTGAGTGCCCTAAGTTCAAATTGTAATTGGCAATCATAAAGTAGTACAATTAGGCCAAATATCTCATATAGACAAGGTTAGATTCCCACTTCTAGAGGCTCATCTAATGTGAAGGTCATCAAATGCAAAATTAAGTAAGAATTCCATAAGAAATACCCATATATATAGTGGTAAAATCTAAAGTGAACGTCACTACATGCAAATCTAGGGTGAAAAAACATTCAAGATGTCCATCTATAGCAATACCATCTAAGTAGTTCATGACAACAAAGATGCCCACTTCTAGAGGCTCATCTAATGTGAAGGTCATCAAATGCAAAATTAAGTAAGAATTCCATAAGAAATGCCCATATATAGTGGTAAAATCTAAAGTGAATGTCACCACATGCAAATCTAGGGTGAAAAAACATTCAGGATGTCCATCTATAGCAGTACCATCTAAAGTAAAGTTGTTCAAATATAAATCCAGAGTGAGAATGAAATAAGAGATATCTGGATCTATATTCAATATAATTTAGGGTGAGGTCACATTGAATTTACAAATGAAGTTGAAAGGGAACAAAGATGATAATAGAGATACCCATCTATAGTATCACCTAAGATTGAACAAACTAGAATAAAATGATGTAGAGATACCCATTTGTAATAAGATCAAGTTACTAAAAGTGATCTCACCAAATACAAACCAAGTGAAAATGACATAAAGGATACCAATTTTGGTGACATCCATACAGATGAAGTAGGAGAAGTATAGCAGAAGAGCACCAGAATAAAAAATGACATAAATAGCACCCATGAAAATAGGATCACTTGAGATAAGAGCTCGCAAATATAAATTAGGAAGTGAAAGGCTGACATATGGGTAGCACTTATATTTGATGACATCATCTAAGATGAGAGCATACTATATACAAGCTTAGAATAAAATGACATAAAAAGTTGCATATTCTATAATAGAAGATCTGCCTAATTTAAATCATCACCAAATGTAAATGATGAACCTTTGACATATGAGATACTTATCTTTGTACTGACATCATCTAGGATGAGTAAGGCCTATATATATACAAACTTCTGAAATTAAAATAACATAGGATTCTCATCCATAATAAGATCACACCCCAAGAGTAAAGCTCATCAAACTACACAAACCAAAGTGAGAACATGGCGGCAAAGGAGATACTCATCTTGACATCATCTAATATGAGTGTTATTTGGCAAGGAGAGTTTACCAATCAATAAGAACCAAAAAAATAAAAGTGTTCCTTAAGTGACCCAAAAAAAATGTGAAGACTGTCATTTCATTCTCAATTTATAGAGTGGCTTAGTTAGTTGAACCATAAAGAGGGATGAAATATAGGAGTAAACAAGATTGCAGAGCCCATGGAGGTTGAGTTAGCCACATTATTAAATCTGTAGAATTTACAAAAACAAAAATTAAGAATGTAAAAGAATGAAAAGACTCTTTTCAAAGCATCATCAGATTCAGCAGCCAAAATTCAATTTTAAACAATGGCTTGTAGAATAAATGGCCCACAACTTTTTGTACAGATTAAAAAGTGATACAATGATTGATCATTAAACAAGTTTGGGTAGAAAATATTGGAAGAACACCATCTGACCTCAGCTCCGAGAGCAGTGAGGGTCTCGATTAGAACGGCAGTCTGGATGGTCATATGAAGGCAGCCTGTAATTCGGGCTCCCTTGAATGGTTGCACACTACCAAACTCAGCCCTGCAGGCCATGAGGCCAGGCATTTCAACTTCAGAAAGTTGAAGCTCCATACGACCGAAGTCAGCCAGTGACAAGTCTTTCACCTTGTACTCCCTCCCCGACACCGTCTTCTGCACCATGGCTGGAGTGGAAGAAAAATCACACTATCTCCTCCACAGAATGCCCACACCCAGAACTCGTTGCCTCAAGATAATGAATACGAGTTGGCAAGGAAACGTGCGAGGAATAGATGGTTTCTAGTCTATTCATATTTCACGTAAGCATATTCCTTATGCTTTTCTTTACTTTAATATATTTTATCGTATCAGATTCTTTTTAAAACAAATCACATGAAAAAGTTATATGATAAAATCTCAATAGTGTCACGTTTATGTAAAGAAGGTAAATAGACAAATAAATTGTCGGTTGGAAATTGTCTTCGAATTCATGTACATCAGATTTTTGGTTATTGTATGGTCACAAATCTATGTTATCTAGTTAAATAGAGAAATCTCAAATTGTTTTATTGGTTTGTGTTCACTAGTAAATAATATGATTTCATATTAGATTTTTTTTTGTTGTCATGGTCATAAATTTATATGAAGAAGTTAAAAAAAAAAGCTTTTTAAACAATTGACTTTCATTTATGCACATTTCATATGATTCCATATTTTTTTTGTTTTTATGGTGATAAATCTATTTGATTCCAAAATGGTTTGTATTCATGCACAACCAATATGATTCCATATCAGATTTTTTGTTTCAAATGTACTATTTACTATTGAATGATTTCAATTATTAGTAGAAAAAATTTGATGATTCCAATTCCTTTTTAAAGTGATTATGATTGATGTAAGAGAAAACTAAACATGGATCATTAATAGAATTGCAATTTGAGCATAGAATTACTATTTAAATATGATGATTGTATAGAATAATGTAGATTGTAATAAGATATTAATAGATTTAATCCATAAAACTTGAAATAAATGATATTTTTATCATATAAATATTAAAAGATGCTTTTGTATACTATTAAAATGTTAGAATTTTTTTTTTGATTGATCTATTTTCAATTAATTGATTTTATTATAGGTATCTTGTTATGACCAGGATTAAATAGACAAGTTTTATTTGCCTACTTTAATGGCTAAATATTTTTTTCTTTCACTCTTTCTTGAGTAAGTCATGGGTGTTGTAATGAATACAAGATTTATTTTGGCAATGGTAATACATGTGTAGAAGTTACATTAGGAAAATTTAAATTGTTTTATAAATTGATTGTCTTGCATTCATGTCTAGTTAGATGATTTCATATAATAATTTTTTTTTTTCATGATGACAAATTTATGTGAAAATTTTAGATAGAGAAATAATTTGTCTTATATATTTATTCGTTTATATTCACATAAACTAGATTTTTTGTTCTTGTGATCATAAATCTATGTGATGAAATTAAATGTTTTTTAAAAAAATTCTTGTATATTGATTGTTTTGTATTCATACTCAATGAACATGATTCTATAAAAGTTTTTTTATTTCCATGGTCAAAAATATATGTGAATGTAGCATCATAAATTGTCACCCTTGACAATTTCACACTAGGTTCAACTCCTACTTATATTTTTGGACCCAATTGTGTATTTAATTTCTTTGTTTTACAATAATTTCGTAAAATCAAAATTTGAATTGAAAATAAAGAGTTAACATTATTTTATCGGTGCTTAAGGCCCCAAAATAGGCTTGGACTAGGGCACTAGCGCCTCTATCCAACCTATTTTGACCCTTATTCAAATATGTCAGTGTTACCATTTTAAAAATTTAGAAATTCAAAATTATTTGACAATTGTTGATGATTAATTTGTGGGAAATTAAAGAATTGCATATAAATACAAGTATTTTTCATCATTTGAAACCTATCAATTTTGAGAAGCAGTTCTAGCATTCTCAATTGAGCACTTGAGCTATCAAGCTCATAGAATTCACAGAACTGTAGTATCATTGTTTTAGTCAAGCATCATGTTGGTAATGCATCAAATTTTCATGTCAGTTTGTGTATATTTCATGTATATTTATTTTGAGAGTACTAATACTTGCAAGAATTGAAATCAAGACTCAAATTCTCTTTGAAGGTGATGAGTACAATGGATTCAGTCCATCAAGGAATATAAATCTGAGTGGTAAGTTGCAACAATTATCAGTTTATCACTTGCTTATCATTTATCCTCTACTCGACCTAAGGTGAGCTCTATTTTACATCATCATCACCATTTTGGAGGTAGAAATACCAAAATGAGGTTTGACTTAGGCAAGCCCCTATACAATACAACCCTTCCCCTCTTTCTTGTGTGTAGTTTGTAGATATGAAGTGATTTTGGAGAGGATTGGAGGTATAATTATTCATTCAAGCATGCAAGTCCTACAAGTCAAAAAAATAGAGAAAGTGGGTTTTATTAGCGATAGGAAAAGTTTCGACACCAAGTCCAGAGGATAAGATCTTACAAATAGGGACCAATATGAGACTAAAATTTGATTCTAAATATCTGCACTTCTAGGTCTAGGGCATCAATGCCCCTTCCCAACCACTTGAAGCTCATATTTATATGCCAGGTTCCTCTATGTATGCTACTCTTTTGCTTTGAATTATATTTTGTCTCTTTCTTCTATATTTTCCAAAAATCACAATAGATTGTTACATTTTCAAAGTTAACCTCAGTGCATCTTTGCATTATCAAATTAGATCGATTAGCAATTAATTAATCATCATCATCATACACACATAAAAAAACCCAAAAGGACTAAAATCCCAATCCACCATTTTGACTCTTCCATTGAGGTTAGTAGTCAAGTGGGTGTTGGAGATCAATTTTAGTCCTTTCCCTTGTTATATTGGAAGAGGTGTGATTTAGACCCTAGATCCTTTTTTCCCACATCACATTTTGGTGAACCCAACACTTGTGCAATATAAAACCTTTTACAATCTTAACTAGGTCATGTTGAAATTTGAATATAACTTGCAAAACTTTGAATTTTTTATTTATGCATGAAAATTGTAATAAAAATCATTGACAAAGTAAATATTTCCCTAGTATTTTCAATCCACAACATAAAAATTATTAATTTTAGTTATTGTAAGATAGATCTAGTCAATTATTTCACTATAAAATCTTAAGATCAGGTCATGCTAAGGTCTGAAAATAATCTGAAAGTGTTTAAATTTGTGATTTATGCATGCATATGTTGTTGAAAAAGTGAAGATTTACATTGTTGTCGATATTTTAAAAGATAGAATTTTTTTTAATTTCTAGATTTGTTAAACTAGACTTAGTTGACTACTACATT
This sequence comes from Sequoia sempervirens, assembly GCA_007258455.2. Lineage (NCBI taxonomy): Eukaryota > Viridiplantae > Streptophyta > Pinopsida > Cupressales > Cupressaceae > Sequoia > Sequoia sempervirens. Next base: position 22,024 of record VDFB02284806.1, read on the forward strand.
TTGTAACAATATGCAAAATACCTTGAGAACACATTGCATTATTACAAAAATCTAAAATTGTATGCATAAGTATATTTTACATATAACAAAAATGAAATTTTTTATATTCTTGAAAATCTACCTATTGCAGATTAGGATGCTTAGACACTGTATCTCAATTCCAGATTTTGAAGTTAACAAAAAATAACCTCACTAGTCTAGGGCACCAACGTCCTTGTCTAGTTAATTTTGGCCAAATTTTGGATCACAATTTTGTCTATGATTTTTGTATAATTTTGGGTTTTTTGTTTTCAAATTATTTCAGTTTCTATGACTATGATGCATTTTCCCCTCATTGTATGAGCACTAAATTGTTTTGAAACTCATAATAAATTTTTGAGCTTCACAATCTAGTGTCCTATAACTAATACCATAGTGAGACATAGTTTTAGACTTATGGCTTCACGTGTTGTAATCACAACCAGTGTTGAGCTTGAGTCTTATAACTCTTTCACTCAAGGTATTGCATCTATACAATATAATTTTTATTCTCTTCCTAATCCTACATTTCCCCATGTCTTTGTTGCAACCTAATATTTATGTGGACTTGGAAAATGTTGTCCATATCCTTGATGATAAACTAAAATAATTAGATAAGGACTTAGA